>JAPDSC010032705.1:121123-165516 GCA_026290005.1 Latrodectus geometricus
ATATATATATATATATATATATATATATATATATATATATATAGCTTTCGCAACATAGCTATATATTATATCTTATATAATATTACATTTTATTTTTTTCATAAAAATATTTATTTTTATATCCATTGAAGGGGTGAAAGGCTGATTCGACTAAATCCCTTCAGTGGGTTGACAGAACTGAGTAGACATTTTTAATAGTAAATATAATTAAAAACTTAAAAAAAAAAAAAGTTAAAATAAATGCTATTTTTCAATGATGGTTTTGAAGATAAAATTGATTAACATTTCGCAAATTTAATTTCGAGAAAATGATTCTAATTTTAATTTGTAAATTCGATTCCAACAGATGGTGGATTCGACTTTGACCTTAGGCATGGGTGCTTGTAATAGTTGGGATTCTAAGCTATTAGTCTCGATTCAATTAACTCACATGGACAAATAGAGATAATGCGAGAAAACTATAAATAATGAACTCAAGAATCCATTACTAATTAATTTTTACATACTTGCACAACCATCTGCAAACATTTTAAATTATTCCTTTCATGTAGGATCGCGCAAGCACTTTTCAAACTAATGAAATGCGTATTAATTAGAAGGGGCCAATAAGAAATTTGAATATTGACGTTAGCCTATTCGCAATAAGAGAAATTATTGCGAATAAGTTAGCGAGAATTTTGACGTATAGCCATTTTTAACGGTTTAACTAGTTACACATCAAAAGCACAAAGAATTTATTAATCTAAAAATCATTTCTGAATGTAATATCAAGCAATATTGGAAAGAATTTTTACGGTTTATACATAATTTATTTTAATATGGTTACTTATACATTAATATACTAAAATATTAGTTTTAAAGTAGTAAAGGATATTATAATATTTTAAGAAAAAAATTTTCCGTAAAATTAAATTTATGTTCAATAAAATTTATTTTTTTATAAAGAAACACCTCTTTCTCTATATTTGCCTATTCTTAATTGCTTGTAATTTTATAATGCATTTTTATACTCGTAGACTGACTTCACATTCTGGTTCAGACAATTTTTAGAAGCGTTAGGTTTTGTTTTTATTAATCTATTAATCCTCATTTAGTGTTACTAAAATTCACTGGAGCAAAAGTAAGTTTGATGTTTTTAAATTCCTGATTAAGCTCACAAATGAATCAACTATTAAGTTGTAGCGAACAACTGCTAGAATGTTTTGGAAATAATAAAAAAATTGTCCATGGAACACATTTCATTAGAAAGTTTGAAGAAAAGCATAAAAAGCAAAGCTAGGCTAGAATTTGCGCAACTATTTTGTGAGATCATGGTATAGGCTTTCTCGGAAGATTAAGTCACTAAATATCGCCTCTAGCGACGGTGACTCTCAACTGGAGGATTTTTTATTCTGTTATTTCCTCTTTCTTTCCCTGTTTTTTGCAGCTTCCCTTCAAGAGGGAGGGGCACCCAATTCGGGGTTAACTGGGGCCCCTTCATTGGGGGCAGTGGGGCCCTCCACCGGAAGCCTGACTGAAACATTTAACGATTTGTTTTAAACGGAAGTGACAAGTCCCGTCTATTTTAAAACTTTGTACTCGCGCTGGAAAAAATTCCCTTTTCCCTTATATATTTATTATTATTAGACATAGCATTCCGAACACTAACGGGATATTTTTACGCAAATTATTGCCATGATTCTCCTGCATGTATACCCCTTCTCTTTGACTTTCTTTGTAACAGTTTCTATTCGCTGATTATTTTCATTTAATGGACATTTTTAATCATTACTGACTGTCGAAATGTTTTTATTTAGAACTCGTACATCTTAATGGAAGTTTTTATGAACAATATGCTTATATTAAGTAAACCGTTTAAAGTTTTTATTTTATCTAGTCTTTTTTACGGGGATAATATAATTATTATATTACAAGATTGATTATATGATAAAGTAATTTTTTGAGATTGCCATAACATTACTTACCATTTTCTTAGACTTTGATGCAAAATTAGCAGTAAAATGATCACCTAGCACGCAGAAAGATTAAACATGACTATTTGAATTTTTTTAATCAAATTACGCATATAATTATAGTGATTTTATAAACATTTAACTCAGGATGGCAAATTATAAAGCTTTCTTCCCTTATATTAGGATGGGGAAAAAGAAATCCATTATTTTTTCGGTCGATGACTGCAGTGCTCGATGTCTTGTTAAGTATCCATCATACAATTTCAGATTTATGCTCGTTGGAAAGATCACGTTTTGCATTACAAAATATTTTGCTAGTTTTTCATTTGATCCTTTCAGTTATAAGGTACAGGGTGTTAAAAATGGAAACCAACAAAAAGAAAATGCAGTACGTTCAGTTTTTGTTTTTATTAAGTCAGGCAGTTCCAGTTCGGGAATTTCGATACTGAAACAGCCAATTAGGTTTTATTTTTATTTCATCGATTCGATTCAAGTATATTTGATGTAAAGGATGCATCTTGCCCAGGTAAGCCCATCATCATAAGTATCGATAAAAATTTCCGAAGTTGGCAAGCATGCTAGAAGAACCTTAAGGTCAGCAGCAAAACATTTTAAAATAATTTGCTCAAAGCTAATCAAAAATATGTAAATAAACCATTGAAGTTCGAGTAAAAAATCGATTTCTTTCCCCTGACTTAAGTGTTATTTTATAATTTCATTTTTTTCTGAAAGGCTGCCATTATTAAGATAATACCAGACGTAAACTTATATTTGAAAGAGGACAAGACTATAATATAGGTTATCTCCTTTCATCTCAATCGTAAATGTTTGTAGTAGTTTAAGTTTCATATAATCTATTAGTCCTGGCCCAATAAGCTATTGTGTTCAAAAGTACGCACATAAGAACAGATGAACAAATTATTCTGTCAAATATTACATCTTCAAACAAATTTATCTAGTAACGCAATAGCTGACTTAGATCCTTTAAAACAGAACTGCGGATATGCCTCAGAGAAGTATGAAATTAACCAATCAAAATTTAAAATATCAATTTCATACAGTGATATATTGACAGTTTGTCCTATTTTGTAACTACAGAATTAAATTTCATTAAAAAGTGATATAAAAGTTAAAACTCACACACACAAAAATTGTTTTTATTATTAAACTTTAATTATACTCATTAAAAAATTTATTTATATAAATATGTGAGAAAAAATATACGATGAAAAAATATGAAAAAACTCTAATATACACACTCTTATTTGCTACATAGTACAATTAAAGTGTATGACAAAATGTATTTGAAATACACTCTAACCTTACTATGCAGAAATACGATTCCTCATAATATTTCTATTTAATTACATTTCATAAAATTAACCGTACTTAATTGTAAACTTGAAGAAAGATTACATCTCTTGCTAAAAAATGTGGGATTCTGCTGGAGTCGGAACGAAGGAATGGCACTCATTTGCAGCAATTAGTAATTTCGGAAAATGTTAATAAAAAATCAGAAAAAATGCTGCTATTTGAGCACCAATTTAATTTCTGACAATATTTGATTTTAATAAAAAGCTTAGTATAAACTTTTTTTATTATCATACTATAAGACAGAAAATAATATTTAAAATGTTTAGAATTGTAATTTTAATTCTTATTAATTTATGTCTTTTTATAATGAATTCTTTCGCTTTGTCAACTTAAGTTATTTAATAGAGCTTTTCGTTACTGTAAAAGTTTTTCCCCCATTTAAATACTTTAAAAATATTTTTAAAAAATGTGATTAGACTATAATAAAGAAATCTGTGTAATTGAAATATTTTAAGGACATTTGCAAAATTTTTTTAAGATAAGAAAATTTACAGAAAACTTGTAATTTTCTTATTAATTTTTAGAGTGAAATTAAAATATATATGGAAAAACAATAATTTATTAGTATGAAGTTTAAATAAAATAAATATATTTTTATGAAGCTAAAATTCACTTGAAATTAATATCTTTTAGTATCATTAATAAAAATTGAGAAAGTTGTACCCTAAAGATGGGTCAGATAATTGTGAAAAATTAATTTAAACAATTTCCCAATTTAGAATATTAATTCACGTCTCTTTTGCCAGTTAAAAACTAAAATTAGAAAAAGTAAAATGACTAATTTTTCTTATCTTTTACTAGGCATTTTTTTCTGAATTTTACTGTAAAATTTTTACAATACTATTCTGTAATCAAATTTACATAAAAAATAAATAAATAAATAAATAAATAAATAAAAATTTATGAAGTTTCGAAGCAGTTTCTTTTTACGAAAATTATCAATGTAAGTCTTTATTACATCAAATTTAATTGATATTAAATCACATAATACATGCAAATGAATACTGCAAAGGGAATATATGATTTTTAATTTAAAAATAAATCTTAAACTTCATAAATTTATATAAAAAAAGCATTTCTGTCGAAGTAAGTTTTCCTCTTTATTTCTTATTGATTCCGTAAGTTTACACAACAAAGCTCACCGGTTTCCAATATCGCCGAGAAGAAATCGGTAGCGACTGTTTTCTTCTTAAGACTAGATAACCGGGCGACAATTGGACGATTACGATGTTAAACTCGGGATAATAATCGGGAACATGATCTTACCACATCGGTAAGCGCCTCAATCGAAAAGATCTTGACGTGATCTTGACAAATCGACCCAAAGCGGTCCCTCGCCTCGGGATAACCGGGTTATGAAAGGTTTGAACAGCCGTCTGACAGAAGCCGTCACTCACTGATTTGACGGGTTGAATGTGGCTGCAGAAATTACTGCTATTAAATCCTCAGGAAATACTACGATAAAAATTAGATCAGTTCTCTTCAGTGTCGGGCTTCGTTTTTTTCCTGAGCAAGAAAATGTGTGATCTTTATTTCTTCGTTTTAATTAGAGACGGTTCGTCAATTTTCATGTATTAAATGACTCAACCGAATAATAATTGCCTAAGAGAATAACAAAATTAAGAATAAAATAATACTAATTCAATATGAAAAGTACTTAAAGTATAATTTTAGGATATGCTAAAAAAATAAATAAATAAAATAACATAATTTTCAAAAAGTTTAAATATATAATTTTCAATAAGTTTAAAAATTATATTTCGATGTAAGCATTAACATAATTACAGCAATTTACTTCGTTAATAAAATTTTACATTCAGATCTAAGAACTTGAAATTTCTCTATCATTCTCATATCTAACACTGCTTTACATCACTTTTCAATTTTAAGTTCGCAATGATTTGAATATTAAATTATCATCTATTCGAAATTAAAAACACGGAATGAAATTCTTTTTAAAATAATATAAAGCGAACTTTCTCCATTAGAATTGATAATCAAAACTAACTAATAAAGCAAATTGCAGTTCCATATACTTGATTAAGATATTTTGGGCGTAGATATGCGTATCCTGTATAGTTTCAATTGAACATAGTTTATAAATCTTTATCATTTTTAAGAAATAGTTACTAAGATATCAAAATTCTGAACATGAATTTCTCACATTTATAGATATTTAAAGTTTGAGACATTTTGTTTTCAAATATATAGAAAAATATAAGGTTTACACGAAATTTTTTGCCTAAAACACTGATGCTTGCTCAAAGAAATAATTTTCACTTGTTTTTGAAAATACGATTTTAAATTTCATTTATAATTTTAAAAAGTTTTTTGTACAAAATTGATTAATTATATTTGTTTTCTTGTTATGACTATTTAAAAATTTCGAGTTAAAAAATTTTAGAATTGACTGCACAAATTTTGAAATATAGCTAAAATTTGTTATATAATACATAAGCGTTATATATATATATATATATATATATATATATATATATATATATATATATATATATATATATATATATATATATATTGTGTGTGTGAGAGAGAGTGAGTGAAAAGCTTTAGCGTGTATAAAAATTTTGTTAAATTTTTTTAACTGTTGACGGTTATGCTAATATTTCTTCATAGAATGCGTAATTATTTTACAATGTTGTTGTTTTAATTTAGAAACTGTATTTATCTATTTAAAAAAATTAAAATGAAAATTATTTCCCAAGTGATTTTCGTATTTCTAGTTTGGCTGCTTTATTACAAATTTTTGTTTGGTTACATGAGTAAACAAATAGGAAAAGTTGCTGTTCATGAAAAATATCTTAATTAAAAATTAATAGTTACTTGTTATTAAGCTCTAGGTTATGGGTATAAAAATTTATTCTAATGAATTATCGAAATATATCCTTTTTCTAATTTCACTTGCATAATGAAATTGAAAAAAAAAAATTTTTTTTTGTATAATTTGGCTTAATAATGTAAAAGTTTTGAATAAAGAAAATTTTATATTATTGAAAAATTTTTTAATTAATAAGAATCATTTATAAAATTAAAAAAATATAAGTTAAAAACCATTTTAATTTTTCTTGAAATTTTTTTATAATTTTGCTGCAAATTAAAATTTTAAAAACATTTATGGGGTTCTCAACAAGTAATATAGATATGTATGTCTTATATAAAAATTGTTAATATATTTCTTGTAAAATTGTATAAATCTCCAAAAATCCATGAAAGAGCTTCGCATTTTTAAATATTTAATTTTACCTCGCAAATAAAAAGTATTGTGTAATGATAAGGACTTTAATTACAATGTGTGTGGGGGGGAACACACAGTTAAAGTTTAATTTAGTTACAATACTCGCTGCTGGGTTATGAATCTGGAATATTTTATAGACAATTGCAGAAATAATCTTAATATCTCATTAATAGTTTCTCATTCGATAGTATCTGTAAAAATATTGCCAAAAATCACATATAAATTACTTTTTGCAATTATTTTAAATTCTTTTCTGCTGTAAAATCCCATCTAAAGTTGTGATATAATCTTTTGTTTACATTTTATAAGGCATGAGATAAAAGAATTCGTGATGGTAATTTCTTGCATTAAAAACAAATTTAAAATAATAGACGCTTGTGTAATTCATGATTCACAAAATATTTTGGAAATGATATCAAAGAATTTTTAATTTTAATTAGATCTTTTTTCTTCTTTAAACTTATTCATTTTTAAGCAATAGATCATGAGCACGAGCGGTCAAAAAGGTTGATGAAGGGGAATGTAATTAAAAGCCAAAATATGGTTGATTACTGTCTAAAAATCCAAAACAGTCTGTGCCATCATCAAATTATTCCCCTTTTTTTCCCCGAATGAGCTTCCACGAAGTTAAGATGTCTTGTCAATTAATCATCTGCAAAACGCATTTCATCAAATTGTCTGGAAAATGTAAACAAAAACCAAGAAACGTGCAGGTGACGTCCACGATCTCGTCATTAAGAAGAGGAATCCACTGGGAGAAAGAAAAAAGGGGAGCAATTAACCACGGTCGCAATTAAATCCTTCAAAATCTTGGTTGTTGGTATAATTCCACAAGTCGGTTCAGGGACAAGATCTCGAAACAGAGACACGGTGCCCATTAGCGGGGGATGATCCAGCAGAATGAGCGCGTACAACGGGGTCAAGCGAATTGAGAAAGTGTGTCACATTGACAAGTCTTTATAATCGAAACAGAGTGTGTGTCGCCACTTGTTGCAGTGAGACTGAATCCAGTCAAGGATCCTTGCTTATTCAATCAGACATACAAATAGACGTTGGAAGGTCATTCGGAAAAAAAAAAAACGGATGGCGGAATTACGTCGCGTTTAGAGAAATACAAATGGCAAAAGGAATCTGGCGATTGTTGTTTTTGTTGTCTAAGGTCGAGTATATCGTTTTATAGCGTCAGGATGTTTGATTTGGAAAGTGTATTTTTTTTTAATACTTGTTTTCCATTCAAACAAATGTCTATAAGAGTGAATTGAGTCACAGCTTGATGGTGATTTTCAGTGTCCTCAAATCGTCACACCGGATAACATCCCTACCTTCACGGTTACCTGAGCGTCCGAATTTCTTTTTTTCATTTAAGAAACTGGTAGTTCAACAGTTAACCGTACACCTCAAGGTCGAGTGATTGATGGATGATGCTGTTGCTTTAACTAAACATTAACTATTAAACTGTCAGAATAAATATATGGCAAGAATTTCTAGAAAAGTTCTTTTAAAAATTGGAGTTTGTAAAATGGCGTTTGTAGAGAAAACACGATAAAAAATAAGTGGATGCGTCATGCAAATTAATAATAGACAGAACATATATATAATTGAATTATTCATAATTAATGTATTCTTTATTAAAGAGATCAGTATTTTATAAAAATAACCTCTACATCATTGTTTGAATGTCAATTTCATCTGAGATCTAAATACTTTAATGTCTTTAAAATAACAGTACCCTCTGTCTGAAACTGTCCAAGCAACTATATTAATTAATCACTCTGAGTGAAGATATTTCTTTAATATTTAATAACTTTTTCGTACTTTTATTGTATCTAGTAGAATCTATTTAAAACAGCTAAAAATTTTAAAAGGAAATTTTAACAGGTATTATTTTATTTAAATTCAACAAATTTATTTCTTAATATAAATTTTAAAGAGAATAATCTTTTAATCTAGTAGTGACATAATACTTTTAATGACAATGCTCTTAGAATTACTTAAAATCATAATATTGTCAAAAAATATACTTAATTTCTTAATTTCAGGTTTTCTTTAATCAAAATGCAGTTTTTCAAAAAATTTCAATTAAATCTTGAATTTCTAAAAAATTTATGGCAATGATTCGATCATAATATACATTAGTCCCTTTCAAAATAAACTTGTGAAAAGTAATAAACATATAAATTTATATATGTTACTTAAAAAGAAAAGTTCAGTAAACAAGTCAATTTACTAAAAATTTAATAAATTAAATATTTTTCGAAATGTATGTTAATTTTTTAACGTTAATATTCTTATTAATTTAAATGCTTCTTAATTTAAATTTTTTGATTCTATAATTAAGAAAATATTTTAAATTCATTATGATCACACTTGTGGAAATGAACTTCGTCTGATTTACCTTTAGCTATTTTTATTAATTAATTCTATTCAGGTTTGTGATAGTAATAAGTAATTTTTCTTTTGGGGGGGGGGGGTGTTTGACATAATTTCCAGCATGAAATTTTGTACCTTGGCAAAACGTTGAATCTTTAGATGATTAATTCGGAATGTCTGAATTATCTGCCCCGAACAGAAATTCCTCCGCCGCCAGAAGCTGCCATATCTTTCCTATCTTCCATTTGCTCGAGTGCAAGAGATTTTTGTAATTCCTTTTGCTAGATAAACGAGGATCCGGAATTTTTTTTTGTCAGACAACCGGTGCTTTCGTGTGTTTGTTATCGACGCCTTCTGTTCGCCACCAGGCCAGTGAATGGATCACTTGTGCCCTTGCACGACTTCCAGTGTTGTCTTTTCCAGTGATCGGATGTCTTTGACAGAAGACTCAATTTTCCCTGATGTCGCGTGAACATATGTCACACATTTCACGAATTCTTGATTTATTTTTTCTTAAAGCCTTCACTTGTAAAAAAGCTTCTCGTCAATCTACAAGATCGAGTGACAGAAAATCAAAGTGCACGCTATTGGTATCGTGTTGGAGATGTTATCTTTGTTTCTCTATTTTACCACGTTTAGTGCCATGAAATCAGTTTGTTAACACAAGACCTTTGGAATTGTTAGTTTTACTGGCAGTTTTTTTAGTGTAAGTCAAATCACAGGCCAAAAATTTTTTTGCTTTTTACAATTTTTTTTATTAAGTGAATTTGATTTTTTTTCTTTTCTTATCCTTTTCTCGCAAATTTATCATCCAATGTTTTTAACGTATTGATTTTTTTTTTATTTCTTTGAAAGGAATATATTGTTTGTATCTGCATATATATATATATATATATATATATATATATATATATATATAAGCATGGACTAAGCTTGAAACCCCCAGGTTTGGTTTACTACCTCAGAGGTATCACTTCACATGGAGGATATTGCGACCTGAACTTGTAACCAACCAGGCCACAACGACATTATTTTTTGTAATATTAGCTAAGCTATAAATTAGCTTCATGTGTAGTTATAATATAATTTTAAAAGCTTTCCCTTGTTGAAACTTCATTTTAAACTTGGACAATTCTTTTTGTAAAGCATTATACTTTAACAACTTTTTTCAGCTTTTAAATGTAACTGTTCGTAGATAAGAATGTTTTTCTGTCACAATTAATTATTTAATATGTATGATCTAAATATGCGTGAAAAGTTATGCGGTATGTATGTTCATGCTAGTAAAAAGTTGACTTTTATTTTGTTGTAGAAGACTTCTATTAACAATTAGGATTTTTTAACTTATAACTGACAAAGAAAAATACAAATTTATTTTTTAAAAAAAATTTTTATGCAGTCATTTTTTACCTCATTATTTCAAGTTTTAAGCAGAATTAAACATGCAATGTAACTACATTAAAAATCCTTCCTATCTTTTTGCAGCTTGTGTAATTCCTCTGATTGTTGCAAAATATGCCATTTTTGAAACTTTGACCACCAAATTCTGATTTCCCGAGGGAAAAAAAAGAACTTTTAAGAATGCTACGTCCTAATTTGGCCTCGTGTCGATAAAAATAAGCGAAAAAATTCTCCCAAAGAGAGGAGGGGGCGCGTTGCGTCACTTTTGCGCGGGCGGTAAGACTACCTTTTGTTGGGCCTCTCAAGTGTTGTGGGAAAAACAGACGCGCTCATAGACAAGACGATGCTCTCTGAGTCCCTCTATCTCACGTGCTGAGTTTTTGTACGCCGCCATTTTTGATCACATATTAACTAATTTTACGAACATTTCATGGAAATAATTTTCGAAATTTTCCATTTCTTGACTTTTTACAAAATGGCTTTTGGATGCAATTTTCAAATGTTTAGTTTTTATGATCAGATAAATTAATCTTTAATAGGTTATATCATAAAAGATTAATGTTAGGTTATTTGAAAGGCAAAGTTATTCGGATTTTATCTTAATAGTTTTCATTAAGTCTCCACAATGAGTAATTTATGATTCAATCAATAAAGGCATGAAAATGTGTCCTCATGCTTTAACTTTTTATCAAAATTTCTTGATAGTACGTGTAAAATTTGATTAAAAATAAAGTCATCCAAGAAGACTTATTTTCCTTCACTAAACCTTAATAAATGCTTAAAAAAAATTCTAAAATATATTTATACAGTTTTTATAATTACTAAAAGTTATTGCATATTAATTTGATATTGGAATTTTGATATCTGATTTGCTTAAGCTTTTGTATTTGGCAAGATTATAGGTTGCTCTTGAATAAATTTATTAATAAATATAAATGACATGTTTGGTTTGATTTAACTTCCAACCAAATCAGGCAGTGATTATGTTACCATTAAATCGACCCTTTGCTTACTATTTTGATAATTTAAAGTTTGTTATTCCATGTTAGAGATACTTAAACTGAAACTCGTGTTTAATAAAGAAGGAATAACGATTAAAAATGATTTATATTTATAAATCATTGTAAAAAGCTGTTTGTTATTCAATTTTTTATTAAGGACATAGCAGTTAGAAAATGCATTAAAACTTAGTTTTTCTGTCGTATTACTTATAATTATCAATTTAATCATGATTTATTTGTCTTTAATTTTAAATTATTTAGAGTTAGAAAACTTCAACAGTTATTTAGTAATTTTCAATTGAAATAAGAGTTAACTAACTGTCTTGTTTTAATAAAATATTACAAGATTATTTTTGCGTTGAAAACTTTTTGTGGACCAAAATGGCTCTTATCGAGAGAAATAAAGAAGCTGCAATGAGTCGGGCATGGCTGTCGTCACTCGACGATTTCTCTACCCTGCCTCTCACGGCCTGCGGGTGGCAACATGTGACCCCAGTTCGACCCTAAACGTTTCTGTGTCGCCTCCGAAATTCTCCAAAAAATTCCCTTTATTTTTTTGTATCTAGCATTTTTATATATGTTCCCATCCTCTCGTTTGTGGCCAAGAGCCCCTTGAAGTGTTTCACTTGCCCCAAAGTGCATTTTCACGGGGCCGCACGTGTTTCGAGAAGAATTTTTCGGATGGGGCCCCCGTGACATCCAAAATAGATTGGGGAGGAAAGGTCTGCGTTTATATAACTTTCTCTGTGTGTGCGTCTCTGTGTGCTTTCGAATTTATGACACATTTCCGCGATGATGACTCTTACTCAAGTCTTAAAAATTCCGCTCCCTGTACATCTTTCTTATTTTCCAGAGAAAATGCCGTAACTCAATCCGTGTAATTATAGATGGAAGTACTGAAAGGATGGGAGGGCTGCGAAGTGACAAGTTCTTGATCTTCTAGTTTACCCTTGTGGGATACTTCTTAAGAATGTCATCCTTCATTTTATAAGAATGAAAAGCAAAACTTATTTTAGTTATCATTATATTCCCTTCAGCCGTTAGGTGGCACTAAAGCTTAAGATTGTTATTTATAATTTTTCTGGATACTTTACTTGTACTTTTTTCAGTGGGATAATATCTTCTAGTTATATCCATCGTTTTATGAGGAAAAATTTTCTCATTCAAATTTCTTTTGGTATGACATTGCAAATTCCGGAATTTTAAATTCATTAGTTCATCTATTCATAAAATAATGAGTAAATGAAATGTATCGCTATTTTTTTAAAAATCATTTTTTTAAGAATTTGATTTTTAACTGCCAGTAGATGGCAAATATTATAAATTTTAGTATTTTTATCCTTATTGATATTTTTCATAAGTATTACCAGTTTTTGTTTCAAAAATATTTTTTTGTATTTCAAATGTATATAATTCCTACCTAGATTGAATAGAAATAAAAAATCGGCTGACCTTTGGATTTGAAATTCTGTTATTTCAAATTCTGTCAGAAACTGAATCGTATATATGAAACAATCCATTTTTTTTTAATAAAGAATTAGTACTTTTTTTCTTAATTTCGCAAAGAAAAAAGATTTTAGTTTTTAAAAATTCTTAGAGTTAGTTGAGGATTTAAGCATTGTGTAATTTAATAATTCTTTTGCATATATTTAACTTTTAAATCAGTGTAACATACATTACTCAAAATGTTCATATAAATCGTTTTCAATTTTTTTGATAGCTAGCAAATTTTTCTCATTGCTATTAAATATTTTAAATCCGTAATCTAAATTTTAATAAACATTTTTTTTTTACAAAATAATGCAGAAAATATTTTAAAAAATCGTGTAAATGTAGTGAGAAATACAGAAATCTAAGCCGTTTTTCACCACCTCTTCTAGTTTCGGCTCAGCGAAGGTGGTAATTGATGTGCGGATGTTGTCGGAATCAATTATTAGTTTTGCGCCCTTACCGACCCCCAAAAGACTGAAAACGGGCCTCCTACCGCCACTTAGTGGTGCGATAATAAGGGGAGGGGATAGGACTCGGATGGTGAAGTGATTTATGCTGCTGTTCCCTGCGTATCTAAGGCAACTGCTCCTTAACTCTCCGCTGAGTATTTTTTAGACTACATTACATCTTATTTTGATGAATTATGTTTGTTGGAATTGAAAAAAAAATTTTAAAATTCCATTGTGCTTCCCCATTTCTTTTAAACAAAATTTGTTACTGTTTTTTATATTAGATTGGTTAAATATTGGGATTATACCTAAAGTAGACGACTGTATCTTAAATTTTAATCTTAAATAGGTATTTTTTTATTCAAGAATAATAATAAACTAGTAGTATATATACTGTTATTATTTTATATATTTATATATAAATTCTTTATATTTATCACAAAGGTTAATAAGTTATTTCTAAATTTTTGGATTAACTAATTTATAAAAATAAATTTGTAATTTTTAGTTTTTTGGGTTTAGACAAATACATTTTTAAAATATGCGATCATTATCAAAGTTAATATCGTACGTAAATTATTCCCAACTAGATATGAAAAATGTATTTGAGAATAATTGTAAAAAATCGGATAATTTAAAATGATTTTGACAAGCAAGTTTTTTGTGAAATGTATTATAATAATATATATTAAATTAATATAGTCACAATTAAGTTGCAAATTAAAAATAGAATAATATTCACAAACGTTCCATTCATTTTTGAAAAACTAAAACTAAAAATAATAATACATGAATTATGAGAGAATTATCATGTATAAAAATAATTTTAATTTTTGTCTTATGTCAACGCTGAGCTGGCAGCCAAATGGATTAGCGCTCTCACGTTCAGCTAAACGATTCCTGGGCTCAATGTCCCCTTAGTGTATGGGTATCCGCAGTGGTTCGGAATCCATTTTAAACTGTAAGCCTCAGTCTATAAGTCCCTGTGTTCAAAAAATGTCCGTCAAGCATACCAATTTTTTGGGCCAACATTTTTCTTCTCTAAATATTAATTTTCATAAATTATCTAACGCATTCTTGAAAAGATAATAATAGTTTGATATGAAGTTGAGTAATTTAATATTATATCATAAGAAGGGATAATTATTTATAAAATATTGATGTTCATTTCATACCGAATGATCGCATGAAATACATGAATAGTTTGATTAAAGGTAAAAATTCCGTTATATTATCGTGAAACTTGCAGGTGCTGTCATGCAAATGTCAAACCAGATAATGAAAACGTTTTCGACATAACATAAAATGTGATTTATAAAATGTGTGTGTCACGATTGTTTTAAGCTCTTTATTTCTTTAAAATGAACGTGAACTAAATAAACACCGATTGCCGAGCCAAACAAATTTTTCATTAGCAAGGCGTTGAAGATCCAAAGCCAAAAATAGTGAAAATTTTTCTAAAAAGGGCACTATAAACTAAAATTATGGTTTGAATTTTATGGAATGGCTTGTCCTGATAATAAGGTGTAACAGTCATATGCAGAAACTAATTGTAACTTAAAAACTCAATTATAAAGCAGTCCACATATTCATACATATCTAAAACTCCAGATTTGAATTGCACAGTTTACAACGCCATCTATCTAAATTTTACCTTTGAGGATTTGTATGGCGTTTCTACTTAAGGAAACAGCTGCTTCAATTGTATCCATAGCTCTAACAATTTCACTTTCAATTAAAATGAATTCTATCATCCAATTTCTGCCTAAACTTATGAACACAAATTGTATTTTAGGTTCGAATAATATTGCTTAAATATTACTTTGAGCAATATTACACTTTCAATATTATGTTCAATACTTCGTAAGTAATACACAAATCGTTAACAATTATTATAAGCTTATTGCAGATAAATTTCGACACCTGAACGTGAATATTTTTTGAATTTGATCAGAGTATTTTCTTGCTGATGTTTCCTTCGATGACTATATCTAATTTATAGCTTACAACTGACCATAAATCAAGAAATAAATATTGAAGCTCTCCCCCATTGAGTTACCATTTTTTCCGCCAACCTATGGCCGTCTTTCATAATTATAACATTGTTTTAATTGTCGTTTCAATTGAGCAGCTCTACAGGGCGGTCGCATCTATCCACTTGAGCAACTGCAGCCTGGGAGGTCACTCATTTCTAGAAATTAGTAGATATTTCAGCAAGCTGGGTCGGGGGTGGATTAGTATTCCCTACCAAATTAGCCCTGTTTTGTGACCTCGTGCCCCCACCAAAGCTGCAAGATTTCTAATTTAAGGAACCCCATGTGTAGAGTTCAAGGAAGGCAGTCTTCCCCCATCGTCTGAGCAGGGGTCCGCCAAATTGTTGTTTGTGTCTCTGCTTGTTGTCCCAAATTTTCAATGAAACTCGGGACATGCTCCCGTAGCATGTTCAGTTATCTTAGTTTGGCGAATAGTACTGCTTTACGATTTTTTTTACTATATCTTAAAATATTTATTTATTATTTTAAAGTTTTTGCAATATTTTAAAAATTTTTCACGAAAAATATGTGTTGAATTTATGGCACAAAGAACTTACATAACTATCGTCAATGTTAACATTTTGGACAAATTTGGAAATTTTATGTTTCATAGACATTAACGTTATAATTTTTTATAAAAACGTTACATTTTATTTTCAGACATTTAAGGAATTTTGTTCTATGCCAAAATATTTTTGTAATAAATTATTTCTAAACTTAATGCTTCTTTTATGATTTTCATTAAGAATGTTAGTAATTTACAATAACTAATGGGGTATAATAAATAAAATATCGCGTTGCACATTATTTGTTATTGAGATTGAAATGAAATTTGGACAGATGAGTTATTAAATCACATAATTTCATATTCTTATTGTGAAATACAACTTCATTGCATTATTTTTAATGGATTGATCATTTTAGGAAATATCTCTAATAAATTAGTACTAATTTGACCATCATTTCTATGAGACTTCTTTATTTCTCAGTAAGCCATGAAAACTGCCAGTTCGAATAACTCAACTAATTCCACTTCTTGGTCTTAGTGGAAGTGTTGCCAAGATGGGGAGAGTAATAAGTAAAAGAAATTTTAAGAAGCTCCAAACAATCAAGAGATTTATGTTCTGCTTAACAGGGAGAATGATAGTGAGGAGGCAGATCTAACGCTCGCTTGGCGGCTAAATTGGCCGAAAATTTGCGAGTTTTCTTGGCAAGGCATCCTGTCTTTCGTCTGTCAACCCTGCATTCCGACGCACGTGCTTCGAGGAAAAGGGGGGTAGGCCCACACCCCTCCTCTTTTTCCGCCTCTCTCTCCTCCCATTTTTAGAGCACCCCCGTTTTTCTAGAGAACAGGATAAACAAACTGGGGTCAAATCGAAGGAATTTACGACTAGTTTCTTCTTTGGCTTGAAGTAGATTTGAGGGAGGGAAGAAATAGTGACAATTGATGTACTTATATGGCCAACTATGTCTGTATCATCCAGAATTCTCTAGAACATTATTAGAAAGTTCAGGTGTCATCCATGCTGTCTTCGGAATGTAGACTAATGCCGAATTTATCTCCGTCATCTTGAAGATCGGTATCCATTTTTTTTTGTCAAAACTTAGTTACGACCTTTTAAATTTTGTGATAAGAAAATCTAATATATTTGTAGAAGAATACCAAGTGACAATGCAAGTTTATAATAAATTAAAAATCTTGGAAAAAAGTTCAATATTTGATTTGATAGATTATGTTCTATTTTGTTGTTTATTATATGTACTTTGCAATTCTTTGATACCTGTACAATAAAACATTTTTTATTTATAGTATTTTATTAGCTCTATATATTAAAAGTTCATGTCTTGCTTTTTAACCTCGCAGATATATTTTTGATATAAATTTTATAGAAAGTATGTAAAAAAAAAAAAAAAGAGCAATTCCATGAAAAAAATTAATTTCTCTTTCAAAACTGCATTAAATTGAAAATTTATTTGGTATGGTTATGCGTGTTTACTTTATAAAACCATTTCCAAGTCGCATTGATTTATAGTGCTTAACCAATACTGAGTTTTATAGCCTTTACTAATATTACCCAGTTTATGGTAATTAAAATAAAATGGCTTATGTAATAAGTATAACATTCTCTTCATGAAATTTAAAATTGTTTAATGTTCAAAATATGTCCTTTAAAGTAATTAAGCAATATTTGCATTAATTGTAATCTTATTCTCTATTATGTTATTAGACAGGAATTAGCTATTTAAAAAGCTGCCAGCTGTATCTGATTTTACTATTCATAAGCGGGTACAGTTCTAATGGTTTAAAAAAAGTCACTAGAGAAAGCTTAAAGAAAATGTTTCCGAATATGTAATCCGATTTTTTAAGTATATTGGAAATAAATGTATGCGAATTAACATTAAGCAAATTAAACTATCTAATTTATAAATCGAAAGAAAGGCTTTTCTGTCATTAAGATTCTAAAATTTGATTTTTAACCAATGAACTATTAATTAATTTCTACATAAAAATAAGCGTCCCGTTAAAATGCCGCATATTTTTTCTTGCTGCTAAGTATCCGAGAATACAATAAATAGTTAATAAATTGGAAAGCCACCATCTTTTATACCACAAAACTTTTATACTTGATTGTGTAAGAAATATAGATTCTGTTGTAAATGACCCAACAAAATTAATATAATCTATACTACATATAAAATTACTTATTGTTTTAAGAATGCGCTGTACTAACTATAAAATTATTTCATACATACATTTACACTATATACATTATAGTAATAGCTGAAGTTTGAGAATCTTCTCTAAATGTAAGTAAGCATACTAGTTGCGAAATGAAAATATCGAAACTTCAAAAATTACCTTAGATCCAGACTTTAATATAAATGAGATTTTTTCTAACGTGTGAAGTATCTTTTTTTTTTTTTTTTTTTTTTTTTTTTTTAAAAAAGAAAATATTTCTATATTTGAGTTTTTTGGGAATATTTTAATTGAATTTTATCACCATCAAAATCTAACAAGCATACGCATAACTTTTATTACCTCTCAAACCAGAAACACCGAATTTTGTGTATCATGTAAATGCTGTTAAATTTTTTAATTGGCAGAAAGTGCTTATAAAAATATATGTAATAAACTAATTCGCAGAAATAAATTTTTCAATGAAAATATTTAAATTGTTACAGGTGGCATACAATTATTTAAAGTCAATATATAATTCACACAGTAACAATAACCAGATTTGTTATAATGGGCGTCACACGCAAAGTTGATATATGTTTACTTAATATACAGAAAGTTTCAAAACAACTAAGGATACTAGAACATCTTAATTTAAGAGAATTAATTAAGCCTTTAAAATTTTTTTGACTAAAAAAGAATATTTAACACTAAAACTACCGAAAGGGGTCATTTGACCCATTTTCCCATTAATTTTGCCGAATAAAAAAAATCCCCGGTATGTTTAGTGTTAATTCTGTACATTACAATTTTGAAAAATGTTTATATAAATTTGGAAATTTAAATACTTTATAATTTTGCTTTCTGATTTCTTTTGGATTCAGCGATTTACAAAGCTTAAAAAAGTTTCAAATTATCAAAAAGGTTTTTCTGTACTCAATGAGAATGACTTTTAGGACCTGAAAATTCAACCAATAGTTAATACATAAAAAAAATGTGAGTTTTTGAAATCTTCACAATAACTGTTGCCATTTGGTGGGAAAAAAATCAAAAAAAGCGGATTTATGATATCATTGCCAGGGAAAAAAAGAAGTATAAATAAAATATTTGTGAATCACCTCTTTAGTTTGTACTTGTCTGAGTGTTTTATAACCACGAAATTGATAAAAGTCTGTTCAACAAGGAAAATAGTTCATGTTCGTAATTGACCAGTCGCATATCAAGACGCCATTTTGTTTTCATTCTGCTTCCACGGAAAAATAAAACAAAATGGCGGTGAAAATAAATTTCATTGGGGAAGTTCAACGGCTATAAATCCCCGTCTTAGATCCACTCTCCTTTCGACATGTAGTCTCGTGCCAAAAAACAAACTTATTTCTTAATACGACGAAGATTTAAATGTTTTGGACTCTCGTTCTCTGTGTCTGCCGCGAGACTTGGGCGACGACCATCTTTCTTTCCTTTTTTTCTGAAAGTGGAAAAGGACTCTAAATATAATGATGCCGTGGTTTCAGTTGGGGTTTGGCAGAGATTTTTATTTGCTTGTCCGCGGGAGCGTCCCACATGATTGGTGAAGGCTTTTCAATCTTTCTTTGAGATTTATCACTTTCCCTAGCATCCTCGGAAGAGAGAAATTTATAATCTTGAGTTGTGTATTGCCATTGAATGTGTAAATTCTTAGGTTCTTGTCATCGTCACTTGTACCTGCCTTTTATGTCCCAATAGAAAATTGAGAGCATTTGAAAGGATTATTTTTTTCACTTTCTCATTTAGTTGTTTTCTTAACCTCTTATTTTTCTTTTAAGTAATGTGGAATCAGAACGTAATTGAATTGTTATTGGAATCTGTACGAGTATTGTATTATCGCTAACTCAAGATGTTTTATGTACAAAACTCATTCTTCAATGACTTCTGATCTTCCGAATTGTGATTAACAATTCCATCTAAATTACAATCTTTCTTAACCAAATAGTGATTAAGAAAAATCAACTAGATTTTTTGGTAGTATTAGGAGTAAGACTAACCCCTAAAAAAGGAACGTAATTGTTGCCAAATCATGTCGTGTTCATCTAAGCCGAAAATTTTTTTTAAATATCATTTGAATATCTATACTGTGATATAAAAACACTTTTTAAGGAGATTTCTCATAATCTAATCATGTTTTATTTATTAAATTTCAGTTCTTAATGTACGTATTTATTAGACTCTTGATAATTCACAAGATACGCAACCTGGAAATTTAGTTAATTTTTTTTTCTTCATTTGAAAGGTTAGTTTTAAAGCAACGGACCGATCAGAATTGACAGAATGATTTTTTGTCTTCATATTTTTTAGCTCCAACATAGCAAAAACATATAATCATACTGAGTAATTTGTCCAAAAATCTCAAAAATCGTCTTATCAAAGAGGATAATATTTCCTTGGGCACGAAGTTTGAAAGTAAGGAATAAGTGTAACAGCAATTTTGTTTCTATCAAACACACGCGGGTGAATGTTCATTTCTAATTTTGCCTTTTTCAACTATTTCGCATCATTATATCCAATAACTGGGATATCAGACAACAAAATATTTTTTAAATATTTAGATATACATTACGGTGATTTCTTCAATGAAGATGCAGGTCTTAAAAAGAAATCATTGGAAAAGTGATAAAATATATCATGGCTAGCCGTATTATGTTCATTTAGGAAATCTTGAACATATGACGACTCATACAAGAGTGCTTATATTTCACTATCTTTTATTGTTTTGACTTTGTTTAAATTTCTAAATTAATTGTATGTAATAAAAACTAAAGATTTATGTTAAAGTTACGAAAACGTCCTTTTTATATTACACCCCAAATGCTATTAAACCGCTATCTTTGTTTACGAATGCAAAGAATTGCTGATTCATTTTTTAGTACTTTCAGTATTTAAAGTATTTTCAACAATGTTAATTAAAGACATTTGGTTTCCCTTTTAGGTCTTCTGTCGGTATGGTGTGAAGATTTGGATCGGCTTCTGCTGCTTCGACATTAGGAAAGCCGGAGCGATCACGAGCCACCCATAAAGATGCACCAAACTTTAAACAGGCCCCATATGGGTCATCCCCACCATGGGTAAGTTTACATATACTTATTATCAGAGTTACTTATTTAGTAAATTATCGGAATAATTTATTTATTAATTTTTTTTTAAAAAAGTTTTATTTATCTGCCAATATTGTTCTCAAACAAAAGGGAACACGTGAAATGTTTGAAAGAAATCGTGTTTAAATTTCTGTTAGATTGCGTAGAAATTTTAACTTGTGAATCAAAAGGGAAACACTGATCCAAAGATTTTCCCTTAATTTGTCGACGCTTTTGGAATAAAATTCTGGTACTTACATTGAATACGACAGCCATTAAAGAAGTTAGAACTGATTAATATATTTTGACGACCATTTACAGTTTCACTATTAACTATTTGATTTTAATGACTTTATAAGTCATTTATGAGTTCAAGTTTGATTACTAACAGATTTCTGATATGAGCTCCCGTAAAGTGAAAGAATAAGTTAACAAACAGCAAATAATCCTAATCGAACTCCATAAACGGATGAAATTGAATTAAATTGGTGAATAAGATTAATTTATAAATGCCGTTTCTAAGATGAATTCTAATATGAGATTTTTTCTTAAGATGCTACACTTCTCTGAATAGTTATTTCTCCCTATTACAACATACTTGCGGTCATTCAAATTGTGAAACTTTAAGATTCAAACGCTTAAATTGTAACAATTACTTAAACATGCGATGAAATCACTATAGACAGATATTTTAGATTTTGAAATTTACAGGATAATGTTTATCAATATAGATATTATTCAATTTAACATACTTAGTTAAAACTTTGAATGTTAAGAAACTGAACTTCAACAGTGCATGTTTCTTTTTCAACTTTCTATAATATTACTTAACATTAGTCAACATTATATTTGCCAAACATTTGAGTGATTCTATTATTTTGTTCATTGTTGAAAAATAAATTTGCATTTTTGATTGATGATTCGTAATTCTGGAAACCCTTTTGAAGGTTGATGAAACTTACTGCAGATCAATGGAACCATAGAAAGTGTGACGAAATTGTCCAATAGCCTTTATGTTTTGCACGCATCCATTACCTATTTACAGCAAAGTAAACAAACTTAAAAAAAGAGAATCGCCTGCAAATAACAGGCAACTCGCATGAAGTGGGAGGTCTATGTCCTTACCAACCATTTCGCTTTGAGTTATGTGCGAAGAAGTGGAGAAACCTTATCGTTATAATGGGCAGAAAAATCGTGACTGTTTCAGGAGGAGGACAAATTATTCTGGAATCCTACTTCTGTTGCATTTGGGTGGAACAGAATAGTTTGTTTCATCGTACCATAATATCCATTTTTTTTTAGAGTTTCCGCTTTCTCTCTTTCACACACATCTTCATAATTCTTTTTTTTTTTTCCCCTCTTAACAAGAAGGTAGCTGGTGTTGCCAAACATAGTCGGTGGCCGAGGCAAATTTACGAGAAAATTATTCAACACGTGGGGCAACCACTTTCCACAACACTTCATCTTTTCTATGATGCAAGGGGTGCCGGCGTGTCCTCTCTATTTCTGATCTTCTATTAAGCAATAGTGGAATATTTTTTAACTGCATTTTTCTTCCAGCTATTTGAATATGAATGGATTTTAGTGGATATTCGTTGTTGGCCTTATAAATGCAGTAAAGTTTGTTGGGTTTAATTTTCTTTTCTATTGCTTGCTTACTCATTCCTGGGGGATTTATATGACCGATTGTTTCTTTGTTTGAATGTTCTTAGAATGGTTATGAAACTCGATAGTTGCATTGCGATACTTCCCCCGAACTGCACTTCAGCAAATGATATAAGTTAATTGTTACTATCTGTTTCAAGAACCAGAAGCTCAGGAAAGGTACGGTACTCACGACTAACTTGTCAAAGAAAAATTTGACTCGACAATGGTTTTAAGAGCTTCAACAGAAAAGAAACCTAAACAGATTTATAGATGATACTAAAATAGCCGTTTAGAGATTTCTTCAGTTTGAAGGTATAACTTGTAGTTTTTAAAAATCAATAGCAAGCTATAGCTTTGCTTACTTTCACTTTCATTCAATATTTTCTTCATGAATTTTTAGCGTAAGTAGTTTGTTATATTCATATAGGATTTTCATCTATCATTTAATTATTATTTGAGCTAGAGATAATCGCTTTAACTACGTAAACATCTACTTTAGGTGTCACTTTACTTTTTGACAGCCCACAAAATGTGTATTCCAAAAATCCTGATGTGAAAATGATGGAAAATACTGACATAAGTAAAAAAATATAATTAATGTACCATACAATGCTAAAAACATTACATTTTTTTTATTTCTTTTAAGACATTATAAAAGTTACTCGTACCACATGTAACCACTTAAAATAGGTTTTATAGCAAATCGATGCTCTCGATCATTGATTTAAGCCAAATATTATACATACTTTGCAATTAATGATAACAATATAATTAAATTCTTATAATCATAATCTAAATATTGATCTGAATTCCAAACAATAAATAATTCACCTTTAAAGACCGCAAATTCGAAAGCAAAGGAAAAGTAAAGCGATTTCATAGTAAAAATTTCTCTATTTTATTGGAGGAACTGCGTTTATTTATTATGCTCATCGTCTAACAGGACAGCTTTCTTTATTAACAAAGGGGAAATCGACAGGTGTGTCCTTATAATGTAATTTACGTTAAACGAGAGCGTGTGTGGTCTGGTTTTTTTAAGACTATATTATGAATGGCATTTTGACAGTAGAACGAACTTTTTGATCTAAATTGTAGCATGAAGAAAAAATTATTCAACGATATAAGGCAAGAAAAATCAGAATTATATGAAAATTTTATGCACTCTAAATGATTATATAAAAAAGAAACTAAATTACTATTATGGAATATATTAAGCTCACTGATCCAAATTTAACACGTTATTCCATGAATAATGAGGTATTTTCACTCTAACATACTTTGAACTAATAAGCAACTATACCCATAATGTTTTTATTATGAGTATTAATTATAATGCATTATATATTTTTACAATGCATTGAAATTTAAAATCAGTTAGCTGTTTTATTCATTGTTATTAATCAGGGAAAAATTATTAAATGTATGAATTCAAATTTTATTAATGATTATTTTAATACAGTAACTTAAAATTATAAAAGGTAATAAAAGGTTTTACGCTTATTGTGTTACTTTTTTTGGAATAATTTTGTTTTTCTCAAAATGAATTCGTTTAGTTTTTAGTAACTTCTGTGATGAAGTTGATTGAATCCCTTTATTATGTATAGACGTGCCTTGAAAAGCTTATAATAACTTTCATTTGACTGTTAATGAAACGTTGTTTATATATTCAATGTTAACCAGATATTTCGCCTATAAAAATAAACAAATCAGTATGTTTAAAAACAAAACAAACTCCTAGTGTCAAAATTTGTTATTTTTCGTCATTTCTTAAGTGCTCCTATTTGGGTTTTCTCGTAAGTAACTTAGATGTAATACAATATTCAGTGTTGAAAAACTTCACTGAAAAACATGCCAACTCAGTGAAGTGCCAAGGGAAGGGGAAAAAATATTTTTGAGGGGTAGATTTTTGAATGTGACCTTTAATGGAGAAACGTCGAGAACCCGCCGGAAGTGCGAACCCCCGAGGCTGGGCACTACTTCCGCCGAGAGGGGAAGATTTCTCACGCTTTTCGCACAGCGCCTCGCCTGGACGAACAACTTTTCTTTTATCTCCGTTTTTGCAATAGAAGTCCCTTTTTTTTCTCTATCGGTTGTAAGTTTTGATACCTATACCTGCATCAGAATGCGTTAGAAGATTTGCAAAGATGAGTAAGTCTGAAAAAGAGGAGGCGTTTAAAGGGGAAAAAAACCTAGGATTTTCCCTTTATCACAACTAGGGGTTGAAAATGTGTGGGCGGAAATTTTTCTTCTTGCTGCTTTAACAGTGCTGAATCACATTCAGTTATGAGTGATAGAAATTCATTTAATTAGTTACTGGTATTTATTGTATAAAGTAAAACATTTTCTCTATTAAAAGTATTTCAGAAAATTAAACATTATATAAAAGGAAAAACATTCTTTTGGAAAATCTTTTTTCGTATTTAAATTAATTTTAAAATTTAAAACTTTTGGTGACCAACAACTGATAAATTATCGAAATTGGGGTTAAATTGTCAATTAAAAAGTTTTACAAACTTAAATCATTATAACTTTATTATTTCGTCTCTTATTTAATACTTCGTTCAAAAAACAAAATGCTCGAACCAATTTCTACCGTAAAATCTCAATTATGGAAAGGCAATGCACAAGAATATGCAATCATATTTCAGATGGATTTACTTGAGTCAATTAGATACTTTAATTCCTTAGAGTAATTAAACTTATCAAGTTGTAAATTTATATTATGCATTAAGCTATAAATGCAATGCAATCTCCATATGTATTCGAAACGAAAACTTAAAAATATTTATATAATATCAATTCTGAATTTATGAAATTAATTAGCATTATCTCAAATCTGGTCAAAGGTTCTAAGCAGTTGAATGATACTTATCTTTTGATTCTTTGTATGAAAACGAATCACTTAGATTCAATAAATGTTAGTTTACAACAACATTGTGTTGCATGTAATTGGTTTTGGTTTTGTTTTCCATTTTTCTTGTAAGTAATTTGATCCCAATAAAAAAATCGCCTTTACGATTTTTCTTTTTCTCCCTTTCTTTACATTTTTTATTTGCTTTTGTGCTGACTAGTTGAATACATTTGCCTCTGCTAATTATCGTGATCAAACTGCTTAGCTTTTCAAAAATTTACTATTAAATGCTCATCACACGACATTTCATTTCACGTTGCTTTTGAAAGTCATCTGCGTAATTTGTAAAATTGGTTTAATACTCTGTTTAAAAAAAAGTTAAACAATAAAGTGGGGGTGGAATGGAAATAATAATTGAAGTATTGCGTGTACTTTCCCCTTCAGCGCCATCTCGTCCTGATTGGTTAAGGCATCTGTTGCGTCATTCACCCAATTTATCCATCTCACCGCGCACTCCCTTCCCCCGCCAGGACATTTGAGGGAGCTATCGTTTGGTAGGGGGTGGCGGTCGCGATTTCGGAAGAGATACAATACCAAGGAGAGAGGGAAGCAATTGATTGGGGCTAATGGACTCAGCCGGACACAATACCGTGTACTGTGTTGATTTTCAGGGGCCGGATTGCTGCAATATCCGGTTGCTTTGCATGTGAGGAGAAATGGCGGTTGTTTTGGTGTAGGAAAAGGGGGTTTTGTTGTGCTGGTAGAATACCTTCTACCACCCTCCTTCTCTTTACACGAGCTTTCCCGTTTCATTAATCCTGAAACTTAGCGGCTGCTTTGGCATTGATAGGCTTCGGATTGAATATACCCCTCCCCTTTAGTATTTGATTGTTGAATTTAATGAAATGAGTTTCTCAACGTTTTGACAAACGGTTACAGGGAACAGATAATGAAGATGGAATGACTTTCTCCTATTATTAATTTAATATAAATATGTTTCACCATAAAAATTTTGATTGACGATTGTTGCTTTGCAGATGAAATAATTTATAGCTATTTTACGTTAAAATGTTGAACATAATGGTTTTGAATTTTTAGAACGATTAAGTATATTTTTCAGAAAGGATAAACTAAATACATTTACAGGATAGACACTAAAATTAATACTAATATATAGTAATAAATAATTGAGTTTACAACAAACAGCTTTTATTGTTTTCTTTGATAATAGAAATTTTAAGAAAAAGATTTAATTACATTTTTTATTATTTCCACCTAATTTACTTTAGCACTCTTCCAAATTGTTAATGGCCTGACTTGGCCTACTGTGCAATAATTGGTGGGCTTGAATCCACCTTCAAACTTGGTGTTTGTAGTGTTTCGGTTTCTAGTTTAAATTACTAATCTAATTAGCCCTCGTGTGTTAAAGACGATCATTGAACAACAAACAAATTAAGCATAAAACCTTGCGAACGAAGTTTTTTTTTTTACCTATTTACTTCTTTAGGTTTCTGCTGTAAAATATTGTTAATTATATGGTTGAAGAGCTTTCTTCATTTTAAACGTAACATAAGAGACATAAAATAAAGCGACTGTTTAGCGTGATTAAGAGGGTGATAATGAAGCTTAAGACCTATTTTTGTTAATAAGTTTTTAATTTATTAGTAAATAAAAAATAAAAGAAAAATTTCAAAAAAATTTAAATCCTCACGGGATTTACGATTATCTGAAATTCGCAGCAAATATAATTGCTTTTTTCTCTATTGAAACTGAATTCACTCACTAAAAGCGTTTGATATTATTGAAAGATAATGACTATTATATACACATTATTTATCCAAGCAAATATATTTCGATATCTTTTAAATCATTCAAGTTTTTTAGTCCTGGAATAACCATATTCAATTAGATTATTTTACAGATATTCAATTTGTGATCGTTCCCTTTTCTCCTTTGATACTTTTTCTCACGGTCAATGTGGTACTCTGGAGAGTCCTATTCGGTTTTCACCCACTCCCAGGTTCTCCCCTTACTGCACGTGCGTCCTCTCCGATTTTTTATACGACCCCTCCGGATCAATTATTTTGGAATAGTCTCTCGCCCCTGAAGTTCAGTGGAAAGTGAAATCAACTAACCCTTATTACAGCGTGTGTGCTGTATCGAGAGGAGTGGGCAGCTTCCTGGGTCAGTGGGTTAGAAGAAGGTGTTCAGCTCTTTAAGATGTGTAAACATGTAATATGAACCTCTTTAGTCATGCAGGACATACCGTGCGGGGGAGGTTGAGAAGAAAACGGTGTTGAGTTCATCGAAATACTCTCTACTTCTGCAAGTTAAATATCATTTTTTACTCCTTCGATAATATGCTTAAAAAAATGAATAATTAAAATTCCTTTAAGAAAAAATATTGAAAATAATGTTACAAAATTAAAACTAAATTTAAGAGTTAATTGTTTTCTTTTTTTATGCAAGAAAAAATGCTAGTATTTAAGAAGAAAAGAAATATTAAATTTTAAGACCTGGAAATCTAAAAAGGAAGATGAAAATATGCAATTTTTAATTAAAACACACACAAAAAATTAAAATTCTTATTTAAAAAATGTCTTAAATTGTTTCTCCTTTCGAATAATGTTGACTGAAGTTTTCCTTCAGGTTTGAATCATTTAATATTTTTATACGTACAGATTTGTCATTTCTTAAAATAGAGCAACCAATAGTATTGGAATTCATGCCAATACTATTGGTTGCTCTATATGATATCCAATACTGAAATAACTATTGCTTAAATATTGTCATGAAATAGTTTATATGTTTCTTAATATTCTTAGTATTTATTTAACAAGAAAAACGGTTAAATTTCTCTGTATTGCGACAATAATTTTATTGTGAATTATATCTATTAACTTTCTAAAATTAGCAAATCTTTCTTAATAAAGAAGTTTATCTTTGAAAAAAATTATGATAGAAAGAAAGTTGATCTGTTTGACGCTTGCATTAATATAAATATATTCAAAGGAATTTTCATTTAAAATAAAATATTTCTTTTGATAAAAGTATGGCATTAGACTAAATTTTATAATTTGTACGTTATTTTTTACTCTATCGAAAATAAAAACGTTTAGATTGCAATGCTAAAAGTTATATTCGACAATTGAATTATCTTTCTTAAAGTACTACTCAAGGGATAAACATTTAAACACTTTGGCGCGTTTGATCCAATTCCGTTGACAAATCTGGTAAAAAGAGAAAATCCCCAATGCCATAAAGAAAAAACGTTTTTAAGGCCAAGATCCAAACTCAAAATCTTTATTTTCCCCCCTTCAAATCGACTTTTAACTGTAAGTCTGGTAGTCCCTATGTCACATAATTTCTATTATATATCATTGAAAAGGAATAGTGTGGGGAAAAAATTAAAACATAAAAAAACCTAGCAGTAAAGTGTTTGAATAATAGTAATAAAAAAGACCCCTATTTCACTATTGCTGTGGAGTGGGGTGGCATAAAAGAGGGAAGTGGAGTACCCCTCCCGAACTGAAGGTGGGTGGGATATTATGTAGATGTGTGGGGAAAGGGGATCGAATGTATGGGAAATTTGTCAGTTCATTGTTGGGAAAAGCATGGGGATTGAAGCATGGGAAGAGAACCTGGAAATCCGCCCCCTTCTGTATTTTTGTGGTTGATTTCATACGAAAACTTGTTGAGCTACTATAACATGTTTTTTTTTCTTCACATTTTCACTATGTTGTTGCATGTTAAAAATTAGTTTATATGTGTTTCTTAAAATTGTTAGGTTAAGAAAAATTCAGAACGTCCAGATTGGAAGTGGATTACTGAGGGAAAGAATTCGTAAATATATATAAAAGATGATCAAACACACTCACAAATGGTAAATTACATTAGGGAAGAATCCACTTTTTGGTGATTAGGAAATGATGCTGTTATAAAAATTGCAATGCTTTCTTGGATTTACCTGGATGGTTGTTTTTAGGCTTCTTCTTATGAAAAACTATATTTTGTAACAAAAAAAAAAAAAAGAAAATTTCGAGAACCACACAATAGCCAGAAGAGAAATTACCTTTCCGAAAAATGCATGTTAAATATTGCTCCTATGTGAATTTTTCCACTCACATTTTCTTCATTTTGAAAGATAGTCGTCTTAACTTTAAAATCAATGTAAAAATATTTCTGGTTTGAAAATGCTATTGAAAGCTGTGGTCGTATGAATTCTTCTTACTGTAATTTAATTCTTGTCAGAAAGTAATATTTATATAATTTATGTCATTTCATTAAAAATTCATAAAAATGTAAAAAAATAAACACTAAAATTTATTTTAAATACTAGAATAAAATATTAAAAATCTCTAACAACTACTCTGAAAAAAACAATGAAAACTTTTGAAAAAAGTACATTATTCTGAAAAATGTGATAAAAGAAATCGTTATACGAATAGTTATCGCTATTCAAATAAATTAAACACAATTTATCCGGCATGACACCCGTTAGAAACAAAATGTAAAACAGAAATCTTGCAGCAGTTGCATTCGACAACAATCCCTTGATGAAGACGTCCCATCCAATGCCTCGAAAAGGCAAAACGAGTGGATGTCAATAGATCTCCTTTTTGAGCCACATCGTCCCCCTTTAGACACTAGACAGGCTTAATGGCGATTATGACGTATTGGGGTTAAGAGAAGAAGGCATACCACTTTCACCTGATGTTAACGCCACTTTGGTTGGGCGTGTCACGAAGAAGGAGAGACACGTCCACGCGTTTTTTTCTGTCTCGAGTGTCTGCAGCGAGGACGATTCACCTTCTACAGATTTCTTGTCACGCACTCGGCGTGCATCCTTTAGGTGAACCATTGTCTTTTGATGATTGAATTATAATGAAAGTGTGGATTTTTAGTTTTAATCGATTGGGCAGCTTCTCTTTGATATTCTGGTCTGGTTACACACGATGGCTTTCGTGTGTGTTGTATCTGAGGTTCTGTTAGTGCGCTGTTTCAGGTGATCTGTGCAGGTGGTTAACTTCTTATCAGTTAATGATTTTTAGGCATTTCTTTATTTTGTATTCTGAAATTGTAATTGTTTGCATTCATAAAATAATTTTCAACAAATTTAGGAGTGATAATCTTATCAATTAAACTTTGATGTAGTAGTTTTTATAAAATACGTTATTTGTAAAATGAAAACTAATTTCTTAAATGTATATATAAATCACACTATTCTTGAATAATAATAATGAGGAATGTAGAATAAAATATGTGCAATACATAAAAAAAAGTTGGAAAAACAGAATTTAGTTTAATTTTTTTATGTTTAAATATAACGTTTGGTGTAATTACATGCAGAGATGGGAGGTATATCGCATAACCTTTTTATTTTAGGATTCTAGAATTTTGCTTTTATGTTTCACATAAACGTCATTGGTTTAAATTGTGTAAAACTCAAAACTAGAACGTTTATTGTAAGTATCTTCTTAACATATTATTGGTTAATACAATATGATAATCATTGGTTAATTCAATTACGTTAATCATTGAATTTCAATACTCGCTATTATGAGCAGAAGAAAAATGAAAGAACACACATACTAAATTTGCGAGATGGCTATAGCAAATTAATGTTCAATTTTCTTATTGATTATATATATATATATATATATAATCATTTGGTAAGTAAAATGAGTATACAAATTGAATGTGGAAATAAAAAAAATTATTATAAACAATTATTTTTTCCCATAAAATTAAATTCTCTATTTTTATTTATCTCACCAAATAGAAAATGTTATTAAAATATTTTTTAAAAATCTCTTTCTCTCTCATTTCGCTTCTGTAGTAGTTTAAACATTAATAAATATTTCATTTTTAATGTTATTTAAATGATTTTTCATAAACTGAATTCTGATTCTAGGAAGTACTTAATCAAACTAATGAATGAAAATCTACACAATGATTATAACTTTAATTTTTTTTTTTTTTTTTTTTTTTACTTTTAAATTGTGTGGAATTATTTTTTACACTAGACAGAAAAGAATATTTCATTTAACAAAAACAATGCAGATAATAATTGCTAAAAGTGAAACTTACCTGCATTTCCATTCCATTCATTATCAAAACGGAAATTTTCATTCATCTTCTACAAACCTTTTTAAACGGATTACGCTATCCATAAAATTTTCTTCCAGACACTCCTGTTTACTTTTTCCCCTCACGCGCGATGCATTAAGCAAATCACGTGGCCATTGTATTTTTGGAATCCGTCGTTCTCGGATTGTAGCATTTAGCTATTTCATGTTACGTTTGTATTCCATTCAAAATATATAAAAAAGTTAAACAATTTATGATTAATTAATGAAAAAAATATTCATTTATAAGAATTGAATCAAATTACCATATTAAAAATCTATTCAACAACTTTGAAAGTAGATTCGTAATGTATCGATTTTACTTATCATGTTGTTGTCGTGTGCCAGCCAGGCTGGCAATATGGGGTGCGCTGCTCCACTTTTCCAACTGAACCATATTTACTTAACATGTATCTATAGTATTTAACATTTCGTAGATCATAAGGTGTATTTCTGAAGGAGTTGTAAGTCTCCGTAACCATTTGAACCTAATAATCGAAATGGCTATCAAGTTCAACAAGTATGTATTCTATAGTGTGAAATAAGTGGTACAATGATTGACAAATTCGCAGCAAGTCAATTCTTCAATTCTCATCCATTGAAGAGGATAATAAAAAAAAATAAAGAAAAGAAAAAATACTGGTTTAACTTATCGTTTTGACGGACGCTACTGGATGCCCTAAGAGTTGGTGAGGGGAAAATGGAAGTTGAAACCGCCTCCGACGAATGACAATTGTGCATGTCACGTGACTTTACCCATTTTTTTATTATGTATATTTTATTATTACAAGCTCTCGCCCCGCCTACGGGTGTTTCTCCATACGGCCACAACGACCCCGTGTGTTTTTTACCAACCCTTGGCTTAAAAGGGTTTCGGGGGTCATATAGTAATTAAATCTAGTGTACTATATTTGTTCTCAATTAAATATTTTGATTGCGTAGAGCCTCTAACAGATACATTGAATGCTATATCATTCATAATTCTTCCTCACCACATGATCGTTAAATTAAGCACCTCGATGTAGAATTTTAGGCTTTCTCATTTACGGTACATTTTCCTTCTAATACTTAAGGGTATTATGAATTTTTACAAGCCATTATCTCCCTTTGAATTGATGTCTCAAATTTTCAACGTCAGTTTATTTTATTTTTATATTGTATATAAAATTTCAATTAGAACAAAGTGACAGGTCAATTCTTTTATAAGCTATATTACACATCTGATATTATTTAACTGTAACTTTGGTTTCATTAATAAGAATTATTTCACTACAGTTGTTTATATTTATTTGGATATTAGATATTTTCATATCTATGTATGAGACTGTTAGAACCATAATATCAACAATTTTTTAATCACAATGTATTCACCTACTATTCAAATAAAAAAGCATTTTCTAAAATAGTAGACCCTTTTTTTTGTTGAAGCTTTGAAGACAAACATAATTTCCAAAAACAGAAAAGACCAGAATATGTTTTTTTTTATCTCTAATTGTGAAATATACAAAAATGCTCTAATGCAACAATGATATCAATTCATTGTTTCTGTTGTTAATAATAGTTTGTTTTTAATTTAAGAACAACATAAAAATTTCAATATAGTGTAAGATATAATTTTAGGTGGAACGAATTCTTGTCAGATAAAATGGTACATTCATATCTGGTTGCATCCAATACCATTATTTACGAATTCGATTGGCGAAATTATGTATGCCCATTCGACTCGGGAAACTATTTACATGCTAATAGTTGAAACGATTTCCGCATATTCCACTCTCGAAAACTCCCACGAGTTCATTCCAGATTTTAATCACCTCATGCTTTCTCAAAATCATTGCAAATCAGCCTCATCCACTTGCTCTCCAGTTAATGCAAGTTTTTTTTTAACACTTTCCTCACCCATAAATTCGTCACCGCCCTAAAAAGCACATAGAATCGAAAGGGGTGGGTGGATTAAACAGCACCGAGTGGAAGGGGACCGAAGAGACAAAGAAATGAGTACTTCGGGGTCGTCATGCCACGGTAGCCCTACATATACACTGATAGGTCACCGCACTCCTCTTGGGTTGCCGAGGTACAATCACGCCAACTTGCTTGACAAGTCGCCAAAAAAATTCCCCCTCTCCCTCTGAATTGTTGTGTTTATTTGAACGAAAATATGAAGTCCTTGTAATTTTTTTTTCATTTCTACTCTCGCTGCGCGAAGCAAATTGATAGTTGGTTTTGCGGTGGTTAGGTTTTATGGTTGCCAATCTGTTGTTGGTCGTTATACTTACCGTTTTATTTTCGCGCCGTTTTATAAATTTTTTTTCAACATAATGTTCAAAAAGTTTTCTTTAGTTATAAATTGCATTAATATACCTGTTAATAAGAAAATTCTTTCAATTGCATGAATAAGTAATATATTTTTGCATATTAATTTTGTTGTGTGATTTCGAATAAAAATTCGATTTTGACTATTTTGTAGATTTTTTTACTGCTTTATAATTGATAGATTACAAACATTTCAATACATAGCTATGTAATTTAAGATTTTTTAAGCTTGGTTTAAAGAGCTAATATTTTAAAATTTCATGCAATTTTACTATAATATTGTTAACACCCGCTGTTATTATTAAATTTAATTTTTGTTATAAGTATCAATATAAAATAATTAATAAAATAAGAGCATTTAATTTTACTTAAGTGTGATTAATAAAATAAAAGTTTTATATTCTTTCGATTTATTTTTTTTACCATAACAAATAAGATTTTTTTCAAATATTAGGCAAAACATAATTTTTTATTTATTTATTTTTTTAACCTTAGAAAAAGGCTTAAAAGGAACTTTAACTTAAAATGTTAGGTGTTAAAATTAATGTTGTTCATTTAAAAAAAATATTTTAACATGTATAAAATTTATTCATATTTAAAAAAATTATGAAACCAGTAAAAATTATGTGGAACAGTTTAACTTTAAAATTTTACTTTTTAATTTTGACTGAAGATATATTTTGTAAATAATAAATATTGTTACTGAAAAATATTGCATACTTGATGTGTGAAAATAATGAAATATTTATGCTTGCCCATGAAATTTTGCCCAATATATAATGCCATATTTTTACATTTTACAATTAATAAAAGCTGAGGTAAATTTACAAAAATATATTTGGCTGACAATTTTATCTTTAAGTAGTGGTATACAAAGAAGTATAATTTTTTTAATTGAAGAAAGAATCTTAAGATAAACAAGGCAATAATTCGAACTTTCAATAGAAAATTCAATTAATTTTTATTTATTTAATGAAGCTTAACCATGCAAAATCTGATACTGACACATTAAAATGAAAATTGTTCTTAATATGTTAACATCAGAATTTTTAAACATTATAATTTGGTACTTAATTGAAGGAGTAAAAACCGTTATCCAGGTAAATTCGATTGAAATATTGTGACAAAACCAAAGCTTCGTTAAGTACGAATAATTTAATTTATTGTACAGCACAAATCAAATTATTACTTAATGCTGTATGAATAGGCACCAACAACAGCTACTCATTACGATGAAACCATTCTTAAATACTTTAAAAGGCAATCCACAGCTACTAAATAAGCTCAACTAACTTAAAAATATAATTTCTATTGAGAAATTCTCTTCCGTCCTGTACAATAATAGAAATGTCGGTTTTATTCCATTAAGCTTCATTAGTTACTTGGTTTCATTGTTCACTTCGCGGGAGGCAGACATTCGTTTCATTATGGTTAATTTCTGCGAAATTCTTTTGCACAAAATTTAGGAATTTTCAAGTATTCCATTTTTTCCCCTTCCTCTAACGCATTTCTCCCCATTCTTATTATTCTTAAATCTCAAGTTAAGGTTACACTAAGCCTAGCGGGGAAGAAGCATAATTGAAACCGATTTATTTATTGTCTTGTTAAAAGTCTTTCGCTTAATCGATCAATAAGAAGCTTCTCTTCGTTCTTTCGCTCCTTTATTAAGCATTCTCTCTCGCCTTTCGTCTTCTAAATGAGGAAGTTAATGGGGTCGAGAATGTGTTCTCCTCCAAACGAATTTCTTGCCAGTTCCATTTTCTGCCCTCTGTGTCATTACTAGGATTTTCGGTAAAAACTTTTATTTAAAATTATAATAGAATACTTCTTTCGCTCTGCCTTTCGCTACCGTAACTGGATGGATGGTATGATATGCACATTTTTCATTTTCTCTTGGCGAATTAAATTTCGTTGCTTCTTAAATCCATCGTGGGGACTGTTAAAAGACTTTTCTTAATTGGAAGATCTGTAACTTCCTAACTATTTCGATTTCGTCTGAGAACTTAGAGTTAAATTTATGTTTATAAATTTTCCAGCTTTTCATATTTAATTTACTTTGTTGGTTAATATGTCTTTTCACAAAATAATAGTTCATTTAGCATACTTCGTTTTTTTTTATGTTTATTTAGTTATTTCTTCGTTTTAATTATAAACAATATTAAAATATGCAATGCATACATTTTACTATAAATATCTAACATTTTAAACAGAAATTTAAAAGTTACATCAAATTACTTTGAATTATTTAATAGTGTTATAATGATATTTTTAAAGAATCAATAAAAATGGAGGTAAAATCTCTGAGTATATAGAATTAGTTTTTAATAAGGCATAAGTTTATTATAGTTTTCTTGGGAAGTAAATTTTTGCCTTGGCTTGTTATTAATTTTTATATCTATTAATTTCTTTTAATGACGCTTAACTATTGAAACATGACGAATTCTTGCCAAATATAGTGAACTTGCCTCTCAGATAGATACTTAGGTATGGTATCTATCTGTGAGGAGTTGGGGATAGTACGAATGACTCACTCCCTCCCCGCATGGCGTAGCCTTGAAAGCATAGAACTGTCTACCTCCTCTCGCAGGGGAGAAAAGTTGCGTTTTTGTCTCTTCCCTAGCCATACAGGGAAGAATCCCGCTCTCCCACCCCCTTATTTTTCTCTTGCCCCCCTATTCCTCCCTTTTCACCGTATTCACCCTAGTTTTCCGTTCGTAAACAAGGGTGTTTATGAGGCTAACTTGCGGCTAAACACACGTACCTCGTACATATCCAGGTGTACGATTTTTAGATTTGGACAACACGCCAATGTTGCAGTCAATAATGTAAACTGAAAATTTGGTCTCTAAGAATTTTATTAGAAACTGCAAGCCCTATTAAAAATTCATATTGATTGGCATTTACAAGAATTAAATGCATGTAAATCATAATACAAATAAAAAACGTTTTAATACTTTATTAGTGTTAAATATAATTTTAATTGTTGATAACAATTCAATGATATTAAAACTAAAATGCATGTTTTTTGCACGTATAAATGTATAAAATATTTAACAAAATAACCTCATTAAATGGGTGTTTAACCGAAATAATATTTTAGTTATTTTACTATTTCACTAAATTCATTTTTAACCGAAATATAAATCATATTCTAGAAGAATTAAAGTTTATGAGTAAAATTCTGCAAATTATTGTGATAAAATATAAACAGCTGCATAACCCCTGCTGTATTGTTACATAATTATGTGTTTTTCTTTTATTGAGAGTAAACGAATCCGGAACTAAATTCATTTCAATTAAATATTATACATTTAGCTCAATTATATTGTTAACTGAAGTTGTACATTGTTTAACGTACTTTTATTTGTCAAGTTATTTAAAAAAAATTAAATCCTTTCTGAGCCGTTGCAACAGTTTATTCAAGAAAACTTATATTTTTAGAACAGATCAGTTATAAGCTAATTGGGGGTAAATACAAGTAATAAAATTGTGGGTAACAATATATTTCCCATCTCGGAACGCGAATCTAATTTTTGCGATGGCCCCTTTTCCCTACACTCGTGTCGGAACAGCCCCGTCAGTTACAACTCCGTTATTGATTCAGCGTTCAGTAGGTGCTAAAAAAGATCAATTATTACAAGGATTCCACTGAAAAAAGGCCCCGACGAAAGGGGAAAAATCTCACTTGCGGACTACAGAAATAGACCCCTTGTCCCCATAAATCTTCGGAATTTTCCCCCAACACTTTTCCCTTTCGGAACTCAGTATCTGTTTTTAGAAACAGGAACGTGTATCTGCCGCTTCTCTTCCCTGCGCCAGGGATAATGGAAACCAGAGTAAATTTGAAGTCTTTCTTTTTCTGTTTATTCACGACACTTGTTTTATTTAGATTATTTTTATTACTTCTTGGTGCGTTCTATGTGTAGTTGGATTAAGATTCATTTTACATTTTCGGATAGTTATATTTTAATATTTCAATTCCCTAAGAACGCAATAACTAACTCAAGACTTTATTGCTTGTTAAACAGGCATTTACATTTTGAATTTACTAACTGCGAAGCTTACTTAACGCAGAATTACAAGCGTCATATTAAATTAATATTGCGTATTTGTAAAACTATTTAAATTATTTGTGTGATGAATAATTCATTCAACTCGTTTGAGGGGTCACTATTTTTTTAATGTGATTCCTCCAATTTTAATTTTTGTTACAATGTCTTTTATGTATTGTAGCAAAGATACTTCATTTAATTACATCTGAAATATTTTATCTATCAATAAACTGAAATACTCGAAAAAGAGTTCGTAAACTGAGAGATTTTTGAAATTTCATAAATTGGCGTTTATTTTTCTTGTGAATGAAGAACTTTATTGTTGTTGCAATATGGCACTTGTTTTCGGGTTTTTTCTTTTCTTTTTTTACTTCCATTCACATGCTTTGAGTTTTTTAATTCCTTCTCTCACATTAATTACCTTTTATAGATATTACATTTCGTTTACGTGTGTTGATTTACTAAGAAATGCTAAATTCTTAGAGGAAAATAACATTTCTTAGTGAAAAGCATGTTATATCTATAGCGTAAAAAATATAAATTCCATAAATATATAAATTCAATAATTTTTAAATCTTTTTTAGAAAAAGGAATAAAAGAAAATATTCGAAAATTAAAAACACTGCTAATTTCAAACTTAATAAAAAAATTTGCTTCAGCTTGTTCACAATTAAATAAATTTATAATTTTGTTAACAAATGTAGAAAAATACTTATTTTAATTAATTAAACTTTTTTTAAACATTTCAAACACTATGTTTAGATTTTTTAAACTCCATTTAAAAAACATCCTTAATCAAATCAGTTCGTGTTTGAATATTAAAAGATTTTGAGTGTTAAGACTGGAGTTTCAAATCTTATTTGTGCACTGACAAAAGGATTTATTTTATTAAAATCTTCTCATTTTCCTCTATAACTGCAGCATAGCAATACAATTATAATTTTAACAGCTGCTCTTAAACATTCAACAGTTTGGTTAAGAATATTAGAAAAAGTATTTCATATACTTGTATTTTATTCTTGATGTATTTTGTATTAATTTTAAAATGTAACGTCTCAATAGACACATTTACAGTAATAGACTTTTAGAAATCACCATAATCCTTTTAGAAATTCCTACTTTTTATATGCATTTTTGTAATAGATAAACAAACAAATTATTCTATTATTTATGAATTTGCTGTCATGCCTAAAAGACCTTTCGGCGCCCAACTAAACACAACTAATAAATAAATAAAAATAAAATAAAATAAAAAAAAAAAAAACTAAATATTTAATGCCTGCAAATTAAAATTTCACATATGCATTCATTATTTCAATTATTCGCTGACAATATTACTTTTTTTTTAATTCGATATTCCTCTATGTTTCTATTATAGGAAATAAAAAAAAGTTAGCCTTTTCTTATTGGAGATTAATAAATTAAAATTATTGTGTCATAACAATAAATTGAAAGTATACCAAATGTATAATTCAAATCAGTTTTAAATATGGCTTTAATTATTAATAAATTTGCGCAATCTACTTATCTATGTATATTCTTCAACTAATGCTATCTATTTATGCGGATTGTATCTATTTAAATTTGAGATGATTCGATGGAACAGGCGGTTGAAATTTGAAATGTAAATAGAATATAGATGAGTTTCTTAACACCCTTCAAAGATCCTCTTTCCCAATACATTCGAATTTTCGGCGCCAAATATTCGATCTTTTCATTTCAAACGTGCCTAAGTTTATTTTCTCGTTTTCCGTTAATAAGTAATCCAACAACCGCATGCGGTTTTTGTGGCTGATTCTGAGAAATTCGGGTCTCTATTTATGTTCTTCTCTTTCGGATGGGGAGGGGGGTCTTTCACAGTCTGCTGCGGAATGCTTGGCGGGAGAAAGACATTTTTTTTTTGAGGCGGAAAGATAAATTCAATGAAATAAAATTGCTAAAAGGAAATTTTCAAAATTTGAATTCTGATTTGTCTCGCCAGAGGCTTGTACTTGGGGAAATGTTCTATTTAATTCGTCCCCAACTACATTAAGGGGATATACTTAAGAAATTTGCTCATTATTTAATTTATTGTCACAGTATGTTTCTATTAAGATAATATTAATAAAAACATACTGACATTTAACACATAAAATATTTTTAATTATTTAAATGGGGCTGAGCGTATCTTAGTGATAGCATAGCACTTTTCAAAACAAAAGATCTCATGTTCGAACCCTGTCAGTATTAAATAGTGACAGATAAGTGTTGAACTTGCGCATGCAGGTCTGTCGGTGTGGTTGCTTGGAAGTTTTCAGAGCTTCTGCCTATGGGACATGAGAATACAACTTACTATCTCTGAAAAATCTATCGGAATTTAGTTTCAAGGTAACTTTTAAAATGGTTTACAAACCGCTTTAGGCCTTAAATAGCTGGTAAGTATGGCTTTTCATAACAAAAATCACGGATTATATCCTACCTGAATAAATTAGTAGAGATGGATAATACGCTTCTGTTTTTTTCGTATACGTCTGTCGGGTGTGTGGTTGAGAATTTTCGGGTTTTTCTCTCTTGCGAATGCACCCTAGTATTTAAGAAAAGCTTTCCCTAGATGAATATTAAAATATGACGTACGGTGAATATTAAAATACCTTATATTGTTATAACAGCATTCTGTTACATTATCCATTATGCGGTGTCAAACTTATACACATTAAAATTAAAACCTCGATTTTGTATTGAAATAAATCATAAACTCTAATCATTAAAAATTTAAGTTGTGCAATAATTGAAAAAGACATATAAAACAGATTTTGTTGTTGATAAGCGTTTCGAAATTTTTGCTTATGTTTTCTGATGGCTCAATGTCAATCCTTTGCAGAAAAGCGATTTCGTATATAACGCTGAAAGAGTATTACTCATAAAAAAAAAAAAAAAAAAAAAAAAAAAACAGTGCATTCACTTCAATCTTGTTTCATAGTGTACTCTTTGTACAACATAGATGATTCTGTAACTCTACAGCTGTTCGCAATGCCCTCTGTTTTAATTGTAATTGATTTTAAAACAGTTACTTCCATCTCTTTGAATTAAAGATATCGAATATAAATTTGAAATTGTTAAAAGCAACATATTTTGTAAACAATTATTTCATGGGTTATAGAATGAGCTTTTGATTATAGGTTACCACTTGCTAGTTTTTGGTTATGGGTTATATAAATATATGAGGTATTGTTTGAGTTTATGCATTTTTAGGGCAATTTTCCTATAAAAAGTAAAAATATTTTACTTTGCTGTAATTTATTTATCATTTTAAATGTGGAAGATTAGAAATAATTAAAAAAAAATGAGCAATTATCAAAATATGTGATGCATAGTTAAAATATAGTTGATTACTGATAATGCGTGAATTGCATCCATTTAGTTCATTATTCTCAATTAATTTTGATTATGAAATTCGTAATTTTTGTTCTCAATATATGAATCTCATTTGAATTATTTCTCGAAATGAGAAATAATTGTTAAATGAATAAGCGCCAAATATGTGAATCGTTAAACATCATCATTAGTAAACTTTGAAATAAAATAAACAAAAATGAAAAGGTAAAACGTGAATATTATTGAAATAAAACTTAGTTCCTGATGTAATAGTACATTTGCAAAAAAGTAATTTCGTTGAAATTAATTAGAATATTGATTAAAAAAATACAGGACAAGTTTATACTAACGTTGATTTTATGTAGAACCCACTGTTCAAAAACTTCGCACGGAATAAGTCACTGAATTAATGTTAACAAATTTGTATGAATTGTTATCTGTTATTTTATAGCTGAAAAATTCTTAACTATTGTTGTCAATGATTTCTGTCGAAATTATTCATTTATATTGCATTGGATTTTAATTTCTAAATTTCTAATTTTTTATGAGTTATCTTAATTTCAGACGTGTCATATTTCTAGCTTAATTTTAATCGATATTCACCTATAGAACAAATACAGACCTATTAATAGACGTTATTTTGTATGGAGTCATGTTTTTTTCATTGACAAAATTTTTAATTTTGAAAAATAAGGGCGTAATTAAAATCAATTTGTGTATTCGAAGTAATAAACAATTAAAAAAAATTGTTTTTTGTATTTATTTAATAACAACATTTTAACCATTTCAAATGGAATAACGAAAAAATGTTAAATTATCGAAATTAATTTTCATTGATTAAAACTCCTGAACCAAAATAATTCATTTCATAGCAATGTTTACGGATACGCTGTAAAGCAAATATATATATATATATATATATATATATATATATATATATATATATATATAAAAACATGCGCTTATTTAAAATGAACTCGCGAAGTCTCCTCAACGTTAATAAAATCTTCACTTATTACCCACCTACAAAAAAATATTTCTACTTAAAAGAAAGAGAACGGAAGAATGGAAAGAGGAAAAAAAATTCCATCATCCCTGGCTGAGATAAATCCCATTACTAAGTCGCGCGCCGCGGTTAAGAGGAAACAAAAGAAATCACAAAAGCAGGAAGTGGCTCCTTTTCGCGAAAACATGGTTGCTCACCTCACCTGAGCTCTGCTCGTCCAATAATCCCGAAACAAAATAACTACTAGAATAAAGATGAAAAACATCTTACACCGACGATAGATGGCGCCACACTATGATAACTCCTAAACTATGGAGACAAAGAGCGACCCTGCCTGCGGTTTTGAAGCGAGACGGTTTGGAGAGTTCCGGTTTGGATCCATTCAAGGTCGATCCTCGCTCGCGGTGAGTGTGTGTTGTTGACTCGGCGGCTTTCACCCTGGACTGTGTTCCAAACTTTTTTGTGCTCCTTTTTCTTTTTGCCTGGATAGTGTTTTTTCTTTTTTAGAAGATCCGTTGTTCGGCCACATTGCTGTGATTAGCATCGCGATTGATGAATTGATTAAATTGTGGCTTATTTTATTAATAATTTGAGTGCGTGAGTGTCATTGCTAATAAAGACAGGTTTTGTTTATTTTATGACTTATTGCAACGCGCTTTTGCGCGTTTTTGTTCTAAATTAATATTTTCGAAGATGTTCAGGAGATAAATGAAAGGAATCCATGTGCCTCAACAGGGAAAGGTAAGTTATTTATTTTTTTTTAATGATGATTTGTTTGAGTAAAATTCCTGGTTGCATAAATTCCTCTTTGGGTAAATAAAATAATATTTTCCTGTTTTAATTTATTTATCGCAAGGTTAGTTTATCATTTTGCATTATATATGCTTAATTAATTTCTAGAATTTATGTAAAATGAGATTGTTTTATTCGAGAAATTTTTAATCTTGGAGTATTTGTTGCAAAATTAAGAGAAAGGTGTTAAGTTAGAGAAAATCTGATTAGATATTTATATTTCGAGTTAGATTCAGAAATGTTGTAAGATTGTGATGAACGATTGAAGAAATCATTAAAAAGTACTTACATTTACAGATACGTTACAAAATTTAGTAGTCGCACCAAAATTCAAGTATATGAGTTTAAGGGGATTTGAAAATTCTTTTATAATTACGTACCTCCTTATTGTTTATCATTTACATGTAAATATGTTTCTGAATTTTTATTTTAGTTCATGAGAATTTTGTATCTATCAAATGAAAATTTAAATTTTGAGAGGTAATACGTGACAATAAATATAAGGACATACAAAGAAACGAAAACAATAATAGTAATGAAAAAGATAGTTTGTTGCAAAGCAAAGGAAACTACAAATATAATGGAGAAACATAAAAATCTTATATGTATAAATACCTAAACATTAAGTCATGTGACCCCACGTGACTTCAAGAATGTAAAACTTCACAGGTGTTCGACATTATTAACCGAAGTCGATTTAGGCTAAAATATAATATGAATTAAAAGCATCATGAAATAGTGTTCCGCATTTTAAAATTTCTCTCAACATTTAGTCATTTAGTAAAATGTGAGCAAAATGTTTTTCTTATATAAGGAAGAAAGCTTCATTTAAAATTGTTTAATCCTATCTTGTATTTAAGAGTAATTATGTTTATTAACAGTGCACAAAATTTGCTTTTCTCTTGTAAAAGACTATAAAATGCTAAATAAAATTTGTTTCAAATAATTTATACATCAAACTATTGGTATACGTTTCTAAGATGTTTATATGATTTGAAATGAAATTTTGTAATTGGTATAGTATAGTTCCTCACAGATTTAATAATGCAATACATCAAAATACGTCAAATATATTCTAATGAATTATATGTCGTATATATATATATATATATATATATATATATATATATATATATATA
>JAPDSC010032705.1:169638-229180 GCA_026290005.1 Latrodectus geometricus
TATATATATATATATATATATATATATATATATATATATATATATATATATATATATATATATATATATTTAAAATAATTGTATATGAGAAATATTGATGACTTTTCTGTTCCTATCTTTTTGTAAATGAACGTGCTAAATTATGTTACACTTTTTGTTGCAAATTCCATAATGTAGCTTACAGGAAAAAGCCTTGAAATTGTTATTGTGCACAGGTTTTCATAATTTTATCGCGAATCAAAAGTAAAATTTTTTAAATAAACCAACTTTTATTTAATTATATCTTAAAATAAAAGTAATCATTTGTAAATAAACGATTTTTAGTTTTGTTTATATTTAATAAACCTGATTTTTATTGTACAAGTAAATAGCACAATAATACATTTTTATTAAAGTACAAGACTTTACGCTGGTCAAACCTAAATATTACACGTATTCTTTTATACTTCTTTGCCCTAATCATTATTTTAAAATGAAATGTTTTCATATCATGTTATAAAAAACATGAGTTAATTTGTGTCTGAGGAAAATTTCTTTTAAACCAAATGTGTTCTTAAATTAAGCATCTTTGAAATAAACAAAGTTGAACGGCCGTGAGAGCTGGGCGTAGAATGCCGCCCCCCTTAATCCCTGCAAATACCACTTAAAAGAGTTATCAATGAATACTCCTTTACAAACTCCGCGAAAATCAAACAACCCTTTTCCTCTCTTCCCAACAGTAAGTGAAACGGCCACTGACTAGGCGACGAAAATGAGTGAATACAACGCGAATAATCCCGACACATAAAGGCAAAACCCCCGCCAACTGTTTGTTCAGACTAGAGCTGACGGTAAATAGCGATCAGGAGCCAAGTTTGGCGAGGCTGCTAACTTGTCGAGCGGCTGCTCGATCTGTTAACACAGTCGTCAGTCGGTCTCTAATAGCCTATGGCGATCGGTTCACTGCAAAGGAGCAGAGATGATATGGACAGTTCCTTATGCCTGTGCTTCTCGGATCCATGTTCGTGCAATATGGAAAAATATGAGTAAGTTTTGATCTTTTCTATTGCATTTTATTGCAAAAATTCTCAATCTTAAAATTTTCCCATGCAAGACCACATTAGATTATAGCTCAAATGCAGTACATCTGCTGCCATCTAGTGTAAAGAAAGTGAAACTTTCCATCTTATCGATTTTGGTTGTCACTTCACTCTTGTTTGTAAAGGTACTAAGCGATTTTTTTCTGCTTTCAATTATAGCTATAGATTTTTTTTTTATTTGTATTCACTGTTGCGAATTTATACACCGGTGAACATCGTTTTCTGTGTATTAACACTGAGCCGTATTTTTATGGTTATATTTTCTAATTTAAATGATGAACTGGAATGGGGCTTCTAATTAAAATTATTTCTTACCTGTTGTGGACGATGTTTGAAACCTAAGATTTATGACTTTTCAACATTTATTTACGTTTATGTTATTTTCCGATATCTGTTTAAAAAGTAATAAATAATGCAATGAATAATTGTTTTAAAGTAAATAAACTTTTTGAAATTGTTGGAAATAATACATATATCATCTGAAAAATTGCATTGAAATTGACATTTTTCATATAAATTTGATATTAAAATAAACTTTATCAAAAAGTTTATACAAAAAAAAGATGTTTTAATATAATATGAAATATACATTTCAAGATGTATTATTCATTTCTAAATATTAACTAATATGCATTTAATTAAAATATCCACATTTTAAATACTAAAGAAACCAATCTTTTGATAAAAGTGATTTTAATAATTTTTTTTAGAATACATTAAAATTTATAAATTATCTATATGTATACTTCTTTTTTATTCTCATTTTTTTAAATAGTTTATTTTATTCAAATTTAGAATAATTTATTTCCATTTTTTAACTTATAAATTTAAACTTAAAATTTCAAGGCCTTATGACAATATAGTGTCCCTGAACTCTTATCTCTTTTTAAAGATAGTTATGCTTATGTTTCAGCTTTGCTCTATTTAATTTGAAAGAATTCATTGGCAAATTTTGATGTTTTTATTTAAGAGAAAATTTATTTTTTTACCTTATATTTGAATTGTTTATGTATTGTTTCATTTATAATTTTTCTTTTGTCTTTGAGTAAGAAGTATTTTTAAACAATGAATTTATAATAATTTAATGTAACATTGAAAGATAAAAAAAAGTTTTAAAGGAAAGAAATGTTCTAGATTGTATTCAAATTTTGTTTTTATTTCTTTTAAACTTTTTGATACATTTTATAATTTCTTATTATGATTAATTATCTTGGTTTTACTTTTAAAAAAATTTATTTTCAAGTCAATAAGACTTGATTAATTTAAACTTTTCTTATTTATCTTCATTGGAATGCATGTATTGCTTACTTTTTTTCTGCTTTTAAGAAAATGAATTTTATTTTACTATTACTTTTTATTTAAGAATTTTCATGAATAGTTTTAAAACTGAAAATGAGTATTGGAGAATCTTGAACTTAAAAACATCTTAAAGTTATAGGGCATACTTGTCTGTGATATTTAACTTAACGTAAATGTAGTATTTTGTTCTTACTTTCTTTTAAATTTTATCTGATAGTTTTTCAAAGTATTACAAAAGCATTGTTTCAATAGATTTGAAATATGATACGAGAAAAGTTTATCAAATAATTTATATCACTTGATTGTGAAGAACTACTGATATTTTAGATTTTTTTAAATGCACAGCTTTTGAGTTTTTCAAACTGACAGAAAAATATGTGATACATTCATTTACTAATGAATGTCACACTCATTGTGATACATTCAATGAATTAGAATAAATAAACGAATGTATCACATCAAAATATGTGGTGCATGAATTTACTTATTCCATATTATTTTCAAAAATCCTGATTTGACTTTTTGTTCAAAGTGTGTATTCGAATATAGGTGTATTTGTAGGTGTCAGCAATTGTGATTTATTCTGTGCAATCCAGTTGATATCCCAGCATGGCTTCAAAACCTGTTGGGGCTTAGTAATTTAGAATTTACTTTAAGCTGTAAATCTCATGGCCTTTATGTGCCAAAATTCAAAGTGATTCAATGTTCCATGTTCAAGTTTCAAAACTTTTACTGTCAATTCCATATGTTCTAAGTAAATGCATTTAGATTTCAGAATATATCTGAAATCAATTGAACTGGTGACTGAATGGTGAGGGTTTTGGCCTTTTGATTCAACCTTTTTGGTTCTATTTAGCTCAGAATTAGCTTTAAAACTAATTCTGAGCTAAATATTCTAATTCTGTTCTTGCAGTGTGCAAAAGATGATCACTGAACGGCATACCAAAATGCCTTAAAATCGTATTTGAGCATTGAATCTCCATTGAATATTGCTTTGTGGAATATTGTTTTTATAAATGTGAATTGATTATGTCTCAAGTAATCTTGAAGCATAATTTTTCTGATTTTTAATAACTCTTAACATTTATCAGAAAGTGAATCAAACTTCTCTTTGACCTGCATGACAACTCTTCAATTCTTTGTTGTATTTAACAATCAAATTTTGTGAAATAAATTCAGTTTACAACTTTAGTAAGTTAATATTGATATATTGATTAAAATAAATTAAAATTTTTATAACATGCTTTTAGAGTTTAATATTTTATAACAAATATATTTTCTGTTGTTTCAAATTATTACAAAATTATGTTATTTAATTTTTTTGAATATCTGTTCGTAAAATTAATAAATTTTATTTTAATGTATAGTACATTATTAAAGTATTAACTAAAATTATATTTTACTGTAATTTCATTTTAAATCTATTAATTGCATAAACAATAATGGTAATATATATAAACATGATTTTTTTTTGAATTACGAATATAAATCTTTACTTGGTTGTGTTGTAAAATCTTAACAGCTTGGTTCCTACTTTTGTTGCTGATAAATCAACAAAAATGTTTGATTTGAAAAGTTATCATTTTTGAAAAAAAAATGATATCATAAAATTTAATATTTCATAATTTGGTAAGTTATGAAATATTTAATTACTTGAAAGGGAGAAATTTTGCATCATAAAGCATTTTAACTATCAAATTTTACTTTTCTATCATACATACCTATAAATTTTTCACTAAACAAAATTTTATGCAGTCAAAAAATAGCCACACACACAATAATTTTAATATAAAAATAAAAATCGCTTTAAGAAACATTTGGAATATAAATTAATGATTGGGATCATTTTAAGATTTTTACTATATGTGTACGATATCATCTTATATATTGTACACACGTAGTAAAAAGAAGTATGATGATATAGTAAAGACTTATACTAAATGATCATATTTCTTAACAGCTACAAAACATTCGAACATTTAAAATTATAAATTTCATGTAAATTTGTATTTTTCTGTTTTTATTAAGTAAATATGCTTAAGCATTAAAAGTTTAATTCTTAATAAAAGCTGATTCAAAAAAATTTTAGTGTTAATAAAGATTTTTGAATTTGTTTTCATTGATACTTAAATCTCATAGGTGTTTAATAAAAGAAAAGTGTCCACTTTAAATATCTGCAATAAAGAAAAAAGAGTTTATAATCAGCCTGACCGCTCTAAATGACCTTAATACCACGCCACGAACCAAATCTCCCAAGCATTACAATACAAAGGTGTGTTTATAAGAAACTGAGAAATAAGACAGGCATCGGTCTCTTAAAGAAATGGGAATTGGGAAGAAGCAAAAAGAATGGAGATAGGAAGAAGAAAAAAAAATGATAAACGAAATAAAAAATAACTAAAATAAACCTTTCGCGCTCGCGAGCCAAGACGCAAAACTGGTTTTGTGAAGTTGGAGAATGCAATTGAAAAAAATATAAAGAAACAAGTGAAATAACTAAAATGAAAAATCCTAAGTAGTGTGTGTGTGATGTAATGTTGGAGGGTGGTTTTTGAAACTAGCGCCCTGGCCGCATGCCAGATTCAGTGACCTGGAGTGTGGGGGAAGGAGAGGAGGGGATGAGTTAGAATTGAAGTGAATCAGGCGGTATGTGTGTGTGCGAATCTGGGGACGGAAAGGGGAGGGGCCGACCGACAATTGAACCCTATTATGAATAGATGATTACACAACACGTTCTGAATGAAATATGCGACAATGCATAAAGCTGTGATCAAATAATTTTGACTGCTGAGAAAATATTTAAAATCAATTTTTAGTATATTATAAGATTTTTTTTTTATTTTTTTATTTTTGGTCATCAGAAATATCAGTGTTTTTCTTTCTTTTGCCAAATATATTTATAGACCACATTTTTGATTTTATTCATTAAATAACATTTTTAATTTTACTTTTGCAAACGTATTGAAGTTTTCTTTTAAATTATGATTTATGCAGACCATTTTAACTTAAATACTTGTATTTTATATTGCATGTATGTTTTTTTTACTGTTAAATTTTTTTAATGCACTTCTAATTTTCTTCTGCACCTGATCTCATCTTTTCCTACTGCACTTTGCAACTGAGGATTGTTCTCTGTTTAAACACACGCACTAAATATTTTGCAAGCTAAATGTTATACTAAATATTATACATTATAATGAATTAAATCTTAAAAATATTAAATAAATCATGAGCGAAAAGATTTCTTATTGATGATTGTATTAAAAAATATAAGTTAGATTTTCTAAAAGTTGCCAGGAAATTGTTATTTTAGAAAAAAAAGTTGAAATTATTGCTACTAAATAAACAAAAAATTTTTGCTGAAAAGCAATTATTTGACGACGTTATTTATTTATTTATATATACATTTTTTTAAATCTAAATTTGCAAATAAAACTTTTTTAACACTCCAAGAATACATGTTGAGCTATTTCTGGGAAGCCACCTTAGAATATCATAGATCTGAAGTCTTTTTTTTAAAAAAACCTTTTTGCAAACTAATTAATATTTATTTGCGGTAAATAGTAAAAATAAACATTAAGAAGCTAAGCAAACTTAGGAAAATATACTGTCTCTACTTTATTTTAAATATTGATTCTGTTATGTCCTTGTGAGCTTACAGAAAATTAGTAACATAATCCTTAAATTACGTGACATGTGTTGCACAGTTATTTGCATACAAATTATTATTTTTTTTATAGTTTGCTGCTATTTTTTTTTATCTATCAAGCTGGTGTAATTATTAATATCTATTCATTAGATTTTAATTATATCAAAAAAATAATAAATAAAATAATAAGAGTTATAACCTTGTGAGAAAAAAATTTGACATAATTTTCATGAAATATTTTGATTATTTTATTTAAGTAATCTCTTATTTATAAATCTTATTTTATAGAAATATTTCAATACTTTTCTATAAAAATATTCTAATTTTATGTTTTTTCAAATATTAATGAAGATAATATTTAACTGTGAACAATCCTTATTGCAAAATGGCTTCTACTAACTCCTACTAACTCATATTTTTAAAAGAGGTGCAGACTGTAATTAATATTCGCTTTTTTAAATTTGTAGCTATACTTGTTTCAGTGACTCCTCAATGGCGCCAATGGCATCCACAATGGGATGGCAACAGGCACCGGGGCAGGGGGCCCCTCCTGCGCAGGGCCCCCAACAGCAGCAGCTCTCCGTGGTGACAACGGTGTGGGGCGTCACTACTAGTACCCAGAGCGGGCCCATGTCACACAATTCGTATGGGAATGCAAGCACTACGATGGCGCAAACACCATACTCTACTGGAGTCCAGCAAAGTACTTACCCTGGGGCCATGACGCCCAAATCCTATCCGCCCCCTGTTATGAATGCCAGGCAAAATGGTCCAGGATATAATGGGTGAGTTTATCTATTTTTAATCAAACTAATTTTCATTTGTCATTTTGATATAGAAAACATATGTGTTTTAAATAATTATGCAATAAAATGCTATTAATGAAACGGCTGTATTTCCTGATATGTCCTTTTAGTAGTTAGCGCGCTGAACTCTTTTTCTGGGAATTATTGAAATCTTCGGATAGACGCGCGCATCATTTCGTAGAAAAATGTGTGCGCATGCGACGCAGTAAATAGACCGAGTCTCAGTTTTAAAAATAAAATGGAAACGTTGTGTTGTTCGGCTGCTGTGTCAATAGCCACAGAAAGCAATTTTTTTTTCCAATTCTTTTCTGATGTGTGACGTTCACATTGGTGATTATCAAATCCTTTTTTTTATAGCAGTTCATGCGTTATTGCGTTGAATTTAGTCATTGTCTTTTCCTTAAAACTGAGTAAGAAAATAAAAAGAAAGCAACAATTTTGAAATGTAAAATTTGTTGGGTCAACATTTTTTTGCAAGTAAAAATGAAGACAAATATTAGTTACTCTGATTATAATGTAATTCTCAATTTCACTTTCTTCTAATAAGTATGTTTCAGTTTATTATTATTTTTTTTCACTTAAAAGTAAACTTAGTGTAATTCTAAATTTCATTTAGAGATAATAGATAGTATGTCACTTAATTGCAAAACTGCTTTACTGATGAATTCTCAAAATATACTCCAGGTGATTTCTACGACCTCAAATATTTATTGATTTAATATGATATAAGTTTAAAGATACTGGATCAAATGATGGTTCACAAAGAGACAGCATAGTCTACAATGTAACAGAATAATGTACGAAATTTTTTAAATAAATTGTTAACCAAAAATTTGCGGTACAAAAGTTTAATTATTTTGCTTCATTACGTTTTACAGGTTTATTTCTTCTATGGTGTTTGTTTACATTTCCGGATAAACTGGAAATTTAATTTTGGTGATATTTATACAAGATTTCTGACCAAGTTAATTTCAAGCATTAATTATTGTCTGTCATGAAATTTAAAAATTTACTATTGAATCATATATTAATAAATTTATTATCTCAGGTTTTTAAATATATTACTCATTTTATTTTAGTTAATTTAATAAAGATTTAATATGAGGTAATATTTTCTCTCTGAGAGAAAAAAAGAATTTATCTTTATTCGAAATATCTATTCATTCCCTAACTGTTATTAATTTAGAATAATTTTTTAATTACACTTAATTTTGGAAATAAAATTCTTTGAATTAATATTTAGATTCTTTCGATTTTTACGTAATTTTATTTAAATCAACGTTTGGAGCTGCACGCACTTTTTGTAATTGCATATAAAAGTCCACTCTCAATAGATTGCACTTTTTGTCGTAGTACGAAAGTTCTATTGTAAATAAAAGAGTAGTTCCAGTTAGTATTTGAATTTCTGCAAATTTCATGGTGTCTAAAATTTTTACAAAATATTTAAATTATGCTGTCCCATTGAATTTTTGAGAAGGAAGACCAAACTCTGCATGAATGGAGCTATCCGAAATTCATTTTTGTAACAGTGACATAAAAGTCTGTAGTTGGGAAAACGTAAATGTGTTTACTCTTGTTTATTTCTTTCCATGGCAAGATGAACCTTTTTCTATTGTTTCCATATCGTTCCACTGAACTCGAAACCTTATTGAGGGACTTTCCCGATTCCTCGCGTCGTCATGTTTTCAGGTTTGTCAGGAGATGGAAATATAGGACAAACTCCTTTGCCATGCGTTACTTACGTGCGAATGTAATTTACCTCCTTATCGTGAACTTATTTTTACCGTTCCTTGTGATACCGCATACCTTTTGGATCTTCCAATACCTATTTAGATTAATTAAACCATTAAGGAATTCGACGTGAGGACTGCAAGAATTGTTCTAAATTTATGTCTTTTTTTATGAAAAAATTTTGGGGGAAAAAAAAAACTTTGTTCAAATTTGAGTTTTTTCTACTTTTATTACTTTTCAAGCAATGAGTTTTGAACCTACTTCCCCCCTCTTTTTTAATCCTTAATGGGTGTCAGAAAAAGTAACCGTTTTTGTTTAAGTTAATTGAATTAAAACATTAAAAATTAATGTCAATTATAAACACGGATATTAAAGATTTACAATAAAAATGAAAAATGTTACAAAATTATCTTTCATTTTTATAGCTTTTGTTATTTATAATAAAAAGTAAACTAACAATTTGTAAACGGATACTCAATTTTTAGTGAAATAATTTATTCCATAGCTTTTGTCTATTATTTTTCTGGAAGTTTCCTAATTCAAACTTCTTATTTTTTTAATAAGGAAAATTTTTTTTAATATTGTAACTACTTGGGTAATTTATTGCTCCTACTCAATGTCATTATGTTTTAAAAGCAATATTTATTTATTTTAATTGATAATTTAAAATTTTTTTTAATGTTTTTTCAATAAAATTTTTTATGTATTAATTTGTCGCCAATAATAAATGTCAGATGACTTCAATTTTGAAAATTTTAAAGTTTCATACTTTTCTTTCGCTTTAAATGAGATGTAATTTTGGACCATCGATATTAAAATATATCACCCACCACGAGTTTATCCCTGTAAATTAATAAATAAAATAAATTGTAAAACTAAATTGAATAAAATATGTGCTCACTTCCAATTATTCTGTTTCTTTGAACTCATATTGGAATTAGTCTTAAAACTTTTCCATGTCACTGCCCCAGTTTCTTTATTGGCATTTCTTATTTCGGTCTTTTATGCTCTGTTTTTCGATTTTTTTTTTTCTTTCCTTGTTCTTTGTCTGCTCGCTACTGTTTTGTTGGGTGATATCAGGAAATATAAGAATGAATTCGTTTATTTTAAGCATTAATTAATCTACTGTAGTTCCGCGTGGGAAAAATAAAGATCAATATTTAGAGACATCTTGGTTCAGTTATTCTTCCATGATATCATAATTTCCGACTTCCAGTAAAATCCTATATTAAAAAAAATCTCCATTTATTTTTTTTTTAAATTCTTATTTATATTTTATTTAGCGTTTCTAAGACTAATTCGACAATATAAATAATAAAAAAATGTCCTGTATAATTTGACAATGAATAATATTCGAAGTTGGACAATACTGTAATTTCGCACTTGCTTATATTTGAATTTTCTGTTCTTATAAATACTTTGGAAAATGTATCGTTTTCTCCTAAAAAAATATACTTTAATATCATTTTGTAAATTTTCAGAATTATTAAAATAAAAGTTTCTTAACTATTTATATATAGAACTTTTTTTTTTTACTTTAGCATCAATTACATTTAACATTTTATTGTTAACTTTAAATATCGCTTCCGATCGGCTAATTTTAAGGAAACAAAATATCAGTTAGAAAATTTCGTGGGTATTCGACAGTTGGAAAATTAGTTTTTACTGAGTTATATCACTATGCAAAAGCTTTATACATGAAGATGTTAAACGAACTGAATCAAAAATTTAAATGAAAATATGTGAAAATCCTCTTCCTTGAAAATTTTTATGGGAACAAGAAAGAGAAAAGAAGGCTGTGTACGGCGTGCGCGTCTTTTGATGTCTTTGTCTACGAAACATCCGCAGTCTTGAATTTTTCTCAGTTAAAATAATTTTTCTTACACAATTCTTTTTGAATGCGTAATTTTACTCGAAATAGCTTTGATGTTTAACACTAACATGTACAAAATAAATAAAATAAAGAGTTAATTTAAAAAAATGTGTTCTCGTATCTGCTTTCAAATTTCGCGCTCATTATTTACCAACCAATGGCTGCTCAGTACTTTCTGGAAACTTCTATCGCCATCCATAATGAATCTAATCAATATTTGATTTTAGGATAACTGTTATGATCCATGTAAATTTGTAATTTATTTGAAAATATATAAATAAACAGAATATTCATTTATTCTAATATATTTTCCATCGGAGTGCATACCATCCAACATACCATCAAACAATTTTATTTGAATAGATGTAGTATTTCTCTCCCGTTTTTCTTTAATTTTTATTCTTTAACTTGACAGGAAATAAATTCTGTACATTAGAAAACTATTTTCTGTGAGATTCTTTAAAAATTCAATTTACTTTTTAATTCTTTTTTGTTATCATTTTAGGCAGATGACATTTCATTATTTTAATAAAAAAGTTTTCATATTGGGTAGGGGGGAGGATTCTTTTACGGAAAATTTTGTCAATCTTTTATTACTACACTACCGAAAATTAATTAAAAAAATATTCGTTTTATTTGCTTATATAGCACAACAAGCGATTACATAACTATTTGTCACTGAATACCTCAATTTATCCATTTTTAATTCTTCACCTTGTAAAGCATGATATGCTATCAAGTTTCATTTTTCTAAGATAATCTCTTTTTCCTGAGCACTCACACTACCTGTTTTATCAGCATGTCTTTAAGCTATTCCCTGTTAGCTTCAAAGCGAATTCAATTATCCAAACGAGACCGTCTTGTTTTGGGGTTGCAAATGGCGAAAGCGTAACAAATACGGAAATTTTCCATTATATGTTGCAACAAAATTATTAAATGCTGTCTATGAGCGAATTTTGCTGTGTTGATATTTTCATTGATTTGTGTTTGAAATAAGAATTTGTGTTTCATTTTTTTTTTCGTTCCAAGATAATTGAAGTTTAGTCATTGTTTTTAATTTAGTCTTTTTAGGAAATTAGTTATAAATAAAGAAACTCGAGAACCTTTTTTGGTTAGTATTAAGTTTACAATAACGGAAGGATATTACCCCGAATTTTCGAATCCTATCTTTGTTCTTTGAAATTTGTAAACGAATATTGTTGTTCTGCGGCAATATTTTTTGCTTTATGTGAATTTCAAACGTTTAATAATAAATATTCCATTTGTTAAAAATATATTGGATTGAATAATTACTTTAGAAATTTTTACTGAAGGAAGAAAATATTAATGAAATGTATTTTCAACTTGAGATCACATTTGATTGATTGCTTATTAGAAAACGATTATCCATCATCGAATTCATTCGAACTTACTGTCATTAGATTTGATACGCGTAATTAATCTAACTGAAAGCTATTGCAAGAGCCATCACATTTTGTCTTTTGGAAGAACTTTTGATAGTAGACAATATTCACGTGTATTACCAGAGTTGACTTTCAAAACTCAAGCATTCACAATGCCATTTTGGTTTGGTGCTCAGTGGTCATTTTTGAATACGAGAGCTAATTAGACCGAAAGCTACAATTTAACGTGGATTATAAACCACTGCATACATCTATGTCCTAGGTGGGATTGAATCCATGAAATGTTGAACCGAAAACCAGAGCGGCTACCAGCTTGACACAACAGCCTTCTTTAGTAATTCAACAGTAACGAGGATTGAATCTATCGTTCTCTTATATAAAGAGTTCAGTCGTGTCTGTAAACCATACATTCTCGTGTGCTTATATAAGTAGATAAATAAATAAATAAAATTATAAAGTAAACCTCTAAATCATGATGAACTCTTAAAGAACTTCCAGATTTTAATCCCCTGCTTACAGTATTAATATTGTTTGTTTTTAAGCAATGAGCATGAACGTTATCCAAAGATAGAAATTTACCGTATTTCCTTTATATAAAACGACGGAATCAAAAAATATATAATAAATTCCTAACCCCCAGAAAATTTTTTTTTAAAATACATGTCAGAAAAATCGATTCGGATATATAATAGAAATTTATTTAGACGAATGTACATTTTAAGTAAATTATAAAATTTATTTGAAATATGGTGTGTCATTTAAACATGAAATTCTTCAGTAAAAATGAAAAATCTTAAATTTTTTTTAAAATATAACTTTCCGAGTTTTAGTTTTTAATTATTTTTCTTTATGGAAATATCATTTCTGGCCATTTTTTAAAGCCCTATTTTGAAAAGTTTCTTTAGATGATTAATTAACCAATTTTATAATCACACACCTGCGTAAATAGCTTGCGATATTTCTGTGGAAATGGTGACTTCTCGTGAACATACGACTAAATGGTACTTGTGACATTTCGTGGTCAGTGTTGACTCGTGCCAGATCCGCTTTGTGTTTTGTCAATGTGGGACTGTACTCGGTGGTGTCCGTGAATTAACGCACGTCCTTTACGAAATTGATGACGTTTATTCTTTCTCATTGTTAATCAGTGGTTTTTGATTCGTCATTGGATCGTTCATTTTTGCTACCGCTGGTAAATTTTAAATTAATGTTGATGTATGTTGTTTCTAAAAGTGAATTGCTAATGACCAAAGTTTTTGAATATTCTATAAAATTTTTTGACGATTTTTATTTTTTAGGCGATATTTATTTCTGACTTCAAAAAAAAAAAAAGGTTTTTATATCATTTCTTGTGATTAAAATCTATAGAAATTATTATATGTAATAATGATGGAGTTGCATTGTAAATATGAGTTCGAATTACTATTTTTAGTTATTCATTCTTTCTCAGTAGGCAAATAGCCTGGAAAACTAAATTATTTTTTTTCTTACGTATTTGTCTTTTTTTTTTTAATATTATTTTCTTTTATATTAACAAATTTCTTCTAATTACATTTTTAACCTTGTTTGGAAAGGTTCCTTAAGAATTCCTCATATTAATCACCACTCTGTGTACAAAAAAAGTAATTCATTTTTAAATTTTTAATTTTAAAATGTTAATATAATAAAAGAAAAAAAATCAATATTTTGCTATTTATTTTATTCCGATTTGGTTTGTTTTTTTTTTAAATGATGTAGCTTTCTTTCTCAAACTAGTCAATTTAACTGTTGAATTCAATTTTCTAATTTTTGAGGAATAATAAATTTTCTAAACTCTACTTAAAAGATTCTTAAGATAGTAATATCAGATAGTAGAATCACACATATTTTTACGAGCCTTACTGTATTTTTTTTCACTCGTATTATAATTCCAGATTTTATATTTCAATGTGATTATATTGGTCGCCATATTAGAATTTAGAGCTTCAGGTATTCGAACTTTTTTATTATTAAATTCCAAACGATTTACGATTAAGAAATGACAAATAAATAAGTGATCGTCATGTCTCATATTGTAAAGTTATAAATCGTTTGCTTTTTTTTACCGAATTGAAGGGATCGAATTCGAGTAATCAATCAAAACATATCGGTTGCAATTAGTGTATTTTCCCTGATCAGATCGTGTTTTCTGGCAAGCGTGGCGCGTCTTCTTGTGCATGGAGAAACAGTCTAGACGGGGCGACTGGCGATGAAGTAAAGCATGTGTTGTAACTTTTCCGTAGCCTTTCTTGTTGTTTACGTCTTTAGGCGGAATGAGAGCTCCCACTGTTTTCGTCCGATTTCTTACTCCAGAGGTGCACTTTTATATTCCGTTTTTGAAATCCAGTCTGCATATTTTTTACGTTTGAGCTGTTGCAGGCGCACTTGCTGTCTTTATTTTACTTTATGTTTAGTGGATGTTTTAAGTAAAAGAAAATTGTTGCGGTAACAGTAATCATTGAATGCGATGTAGTTTGATTTTAGAACATTAGCGTCTTAATAATTTTATTTTTAAAAGTTACATGTTCATTTACTTTGTTAGTAATGATGAAATAATCGAAGGAATTTGCGATCATGGTTGATTCCCTATGGGGAATTTCATTTTTTCTCATTGTGTATGTACCAATGTGTAATCAACGCATCAAAATAAAATAAAATTTGTTTTTGTATTTTGTTGTGATTTTATGCAAATATATATATATATATATATATATATATATATATATATATATATATATATATATATATATATATATAATAAAATCAAAACCTAAATACAAGTGCATTTTGAGTCGTAAAATAAAATTAAAGTATTAAATGTAACATATAAAATGGTACCCTAATTATGTTAGTGATATTGTAATGATATAGATTAATAGAAATGGTATTGAAAAATTGGGAAAAAAATGTAAACTGCAAAATTACAGACAATGATAAACATAATAAAAAAACTTTATGTGCAAAATAATTAAAAATATGATTTTCTAAAGAGTATTTGATCTGTGAGTATTTTTAGATGATTTTTTACATGAGTATTTTTTGATGAAGTTAAACATTTTATATCAATCTGTTTAATTTCAATAAAATTATTTCATTATTCTTTCATTAAAATTAAAGTAATCAAAAATTTCTAATGTTTTTCAAACTAATTGCAAATGTTTTTTAATGCTCATTCCTGTGCAATTAATATAAAATACATTAAAAAAAATATTTTTTATTACAAACAAAAATTATATGCATTTCAAATTTTATCATAAAGTACCAAGAAAATTATGAATTAAAGTACAATAAAGCAGTCACTGAAAATCGTTTTGACAAGTCTTAATTTGATTTCCAAGGCCTAATTTTGCTTTCAATTTAAAGGTTACTATTTTGCTAAAGTATGTTTGCTATGTACATATGGTTAAAAATTTATTTTATAGTTTTGTTATGTTATGCATCATTTTACCGTGAACATTTGAAATTTATAATACAATGTTTCTTCTGTGTTAAAACTTATATAATTTTTCTTCACTGAATAATATTGTAATTTAAACAATTTTCCATCTAAATTATACCATTGAAAAGAAATTCTAAAGAACTGTGTTTTAGCCGGACAAATAAAAAGTTTGTTTTTTTTTTAAAAAAAAGGACTAACACACACACACATAAATATGCTTATTTATTAGCAAAGTACATTAAGCTTACCTATCATTTTTTATAACCTGGAATTTTTTGAAAAGTTAATCATTCAGAGATATGTTCTATTTGATTAGGTATGAAATTTCCTATAAATTATACACTTTAAAAACAAAAACATTGATTTACATTTGCATTGTAAATAACAAATTGTTGTTGGCAATTAATATTCTAGGCTATGCAAAATGTCCACTAGTTGTCCAAGATATTTACCATTAAAAATTTTTGAGGTGTTTAAATGAACCTTTTGAGGTAGCTCTTAAATAGTTTATGGATATCTTTACTAGTATTGACTAAATCTTTCCTTTGAATATTTTCAAATTTATTGTTTATTATAAAGTTAATATATATATATATATATATATATATATATATATATATATATATTACCATTATTTTAAGTATTAAATAATGGTAATATATATATATATATATTACCATTATTTAATACTTAAAATTTCTCAGCCAGTATTTTAAATTGTAGAAAATTCCTAATTTTGATGTAATTTGTGCATTTAATATGGCATTTTTAATATATTTTTCAGTTATGCTCCCAATCCTCAGATGTCAAGTGGCATGCCAGGCTCATTGCCAAACACTGGTCATACGACTGGAAATGAGTTCCAGGCATCTCTGAACACTGCTGTTGTGGCAGCGGCTGCAACTGCTACCGCCACCGCAACTGCTAGTGTTGTGGCGCTTCAAGAAAGAACTGGCCCCAATGTTAACAATCAGTATGGACAGGTGAGTGGCGGGCACCTGCGTATAAATCCAATGCACAACACTGTAAGTTTTTATTTTGGAGCACTTTTCAGTTATATACATAATTATTATAGTTATTTAAATATATTCTAAAAGCCTGTTTTTTTCTCCTTTTTTTTTCTTTTCTTTTTTTTGTGTGACACATTTAATTTATTCAAATTGTTTGCTTTAAATATGGTTTAAAATGCTTTTAACCCGTTAACACCCAAGTTATTTTAAAATCGAAATTTTTGAAAAATATTTTAAAATTACATTTCATATATCATAAATAGAGTAATTATGAATTTGTATCCATTTTCTGTAATTAGCAGCTGAGATAATAGGTGGTCTATAAATAGATCACCTGGCCATTTATGGTACTAAAAGACCAAGTAACTTTCTTGTGATTTTATAGTTAAAAAAATTAACAAATTTAGCGGGAAAAATGAAACTTTTGTGAATTTAAAAGCAACTAATGAGATTTAAAAGAAAAAATAATATTTTAGTGATCTAAACTCTCTCTTACTTAATTAAAATTTTATACAGCCAATTTGTAAAAGTTATGTGTGATATAATGGAAAACATTTCAGACAAAAAGTTACATTGCATTTTGTACCAAATGTAAGAGGTCTACACTTACAGTTTTGAAACTGGCATCTTCTTTGATTTTGTCTTTTTCCTGTAACATGGTCTTTTCTATCTAAACACACAGAGTCTATTACGTTTTGATCTTGATTACATCATCAAGGGTCTTCCAATGCCTTTCTTAGAATTTGTTCCACATTTGAGGTATGCAATGACAATATATAATCGGATGTCTTTCATACTTTTTTTTTCGCAATTTGATAAACTGAACAGAATATATGAATTTATGATAGCCTTGTCGATAACTCTAGTAAAGATTGGCCATAACAATTTTTTGCCATGGATCTCAATTGTGTGTTTCTAAGAACCAATCATGCTGGTCAACTCCACCCATATTTTTGTTATATTGGTGAATATAATTGGGTTGCAAAACTTGGATTTTTCTTTCAAACCTTTTTGATGCCTTGAAACTTGGATTAAAGGCTCTATGTAATCAAAGTTTGTCACTGTTTTTACGCACTTGTTATCCTTCCATTTAACTATATTTATTTAGTTCTTTACATCAAAACAGTAGTCATAAAAATCACGATTTTTTCTTTCTAATATTTTATCAGGCATTAAAGGGCAAGAAGCTGTTTTATTGTTTCTAATTGTGCTTATGGCTTTGAATCCTTGTGTTTTTAATTCAACCAGCAGATCAGAAGAAATGAAAAATTGTAAAAAATGATGAGGTGGCGGTTAGGATCAGTTACTGGTTGTAACATTTTTTTCACCACTCTCACCAAGCAGTTCTTTTGGAGTTTCAGGAGTTAACTCATCCCCATTAGACGGTAAAGCAGTTATATCAAACTCTATTTCCTAAGAAAACATATTCTAATGCTTCTTCAACGTTGTGAAACACTTTACACTGAGGTAATTTGAAAGAAATGAAGCGGGGGAAAAGGGATATTAGCTACTACTAATGCCCAGTGATCTATTTATAGATCAACATGTTTAAACTTACATTTTAATAATAAAAACAATTATTTTTCTAATATAAATAAGCCAGAATAATTAAAGAGGTATTGAAAATGTAAAACACATATAAAAAGTATAATTTGTTTTCAATTTTTTTTCTGTTCAATACAAAATCGAAAACTGCACCTTGAAGATTAAAAATATCAAACTTCAGACGCTAGCTGTGGACTGCTCTGGGAAAGAATGCTTCAAATCTCATTTGGGGTGTAGACACATGTGTAAGGAAACAAGTAAATGTCAATATGAAATGATTAAAAGATATCATTTTCACTGGGAGTTTTGAGTGGGAAGTGATCTATAAATAGATCACTGGGTGGTAACGGGTTAAATACATAACCATCTGGCAATTTTTGTTTTTAAAATGTCAGATTTATGAATTTTATTCACGTTCATTTAATTAATAACATTGTAGTACACTAATTACTAATAATGTATATACTATACAAAATCTTTAGAAAATTATTAGATTTTAGAGTATTGAATAAGTAATTTTATTCAGTACTCTGAAATATGATATATATAACTTAATGATTGGTACAAATGTGAGCTGAATAATAAAGTTGTTTCTAAAATCAAGCATAAGCTTTTGAAGAATTTAAATAATTTTAAGAATAAATTATTAGAAATTTAAATATTTTAATGTCTTCATCAATACTTTATTTTTTATTATTTAGCATAAATTATTTAAAATTAAAATTTGATTCTTTATTCTGCTTGAATTGAGTTCTTGGAGTTGGATAGTAAAAAATTGTGTTAGTTAAAAGTTATAAAGAAACTATAGATAAGATATATACACTGCAATATCAATTGCAGGCATAAAAAAATAACCACTTTATGAATACAAATTTTATTAAACAGAAAAACTTAAAAGATTTTTCTTTTTTAGGTTCCAGCTATGCAAAATTCTCCGTACCAAGGTAGCTATATGCCAAGCCATCAGCGTATGCCAACTAATCAATCAATGAACAATGGAATGAGTGGGACTATGGGTAATCCAATGAACAATATGAATCACATGAATAGTGCTATGATGAATATGCCAAATTCCATGTCCCCAATGACAATGAATGGCCCAATGGGTATGAACTCAAGTGCTATAAACAAAACTATGACAGGTGTTGGTAGTACTGTGCAGCCTACACATGGTCCTATGTATGGTAGTAGCTCTCCAGGCATGATGCCTCAAACTAGGAATAGAGTGGCACCATATCCTACACCGCAACAACATATGGCTCAGAAGAGGCCGACACAGTACAATCCCATGGTGCAGCAGTATAACCCAAGCATGCAACATTATGGGGCAGGCGCCCAGCATGGTTTCAATGCAAATCAGGTGAAATGTTTATTTTATAAATTGCTTTAAATTTTGAAAAACTTAAATAAAACTTTTATAACTTTTTAATAAACTTTAATAAATCTATCCTATAATGTATATGTTCTAAATCAGAAATTTAATTTGCAGTATCCTGTTGGTCCCACAAATCAATTTGCCAAACAGCAACAGTATCCTAATGTACAGCAGTCAGCAATTGGTACTCCCAACTACCTCGCACAACAACAGATGAGACCCTCAATAAGGCCGCAGGCAAATCCTTATGTTAATCAAGGAGGTCAATATTATCATCAAAATCAGATGAATGGAACATCCCCTCATCAAGCACCAGCCTATGATCAGCAATATGGTGCTCCACAGTATAATCAACAAAATATGCAAGTGAGTACATTTGTTTTGTTTGTCTATCTGTTTTTAATTATAATAAAATGAAAATCAAGAAAGTTTAGTTAATACTAGTACTTGTATGTGAGTTATTTAATATCACCAAATCTGAAAAATATTACAAATTTTAGCATTTAAATATATGCATACCAACTTTTTTCATGTTCCATTTCCTGGACAGGGAAATATCCAGATTTTAATCAGAATGTATTAAAATTATCAGTTAAAATTTGCTTTAGTTTCATATGAACAGTTTGCAAAATCCCAATCATTACCTTCTTATGTTGAAAGTTTATATTAAAAGTTGTCTTAATTATATAAAAATAAATATAGAAAAGAAATAGTGTAGTAATTTTTTAATCTATAAAAAATATGTAAATTTATAATTTTTTTATAAATTTCCTTATAGTTTTTAAAGTTATGCAGTAGAAAGAAAAGATGATTTTTTAAAGGGCATAATTTTTTCAGATTCTTCGAAAAGTTTTTCAATCATTATTTTTCACAGATATTAATGGTGTGTGCAGCATTAAAAACATTACAAAAATATATTGATTTATGGTTATTTTAATGATATATATGCAAATAAAAATATTTAAAATAATGTTTTAATAGCATTCTTATATAGTATACTTAATTTTACATTAATCTTGTGATATATTGCTGAAAGTTTTCTCCTTTTTTTACTAAAAAAATTTAAAGTTTTTGTTATTGCAAAAATATATGTTTTGAATAGTTTTTATTCTTGTTAAAACTTTTTTTTTAAATAATAATATTTATAAATAATGTAATAAATACCAACATCATGCTGTAATTGTTGCTTTATAAGATATTATCACTCTTTTTCAAGAAAAAAAAAATACCAACTGTTAATTTTTTAGATGTATAAATGAATAAACATTGAAAGATGATAAATTATTGAAGAAAATTTCTTAAAATCAATCCAAAGTAGCTTAGTAGTTTATTAATAAATTATATGTTTGTATTATTGTAATAAACATTCAGAAGATGTAACTTTGTTTTATAGTTCTGTATTTCATTACTTATAATTGCGTTAAGTAATTTATATTTAGCTCCATTTTAATTAATTTTCATTACAATAAGAGACTAATCAGGTTCTGACATATTTTTGTTAAATTTGTTTATTTTGAAAGAGCTAATCATTTAGTTAGCTTTCATCAATTCAATTCAGGACTTTTTATATTAAAAATAGCAAAATTGATATAAAATATTTTTTTTAAAAAATATGTATTAATTTTTGTTGAACTTTGACCTTTTGTTAAAATAATGATTTTTTTTTTATTTATTCAGCGAAATATGAGTTATCAGCAATCTCCTATTCCTGGAAATCCAACGCCCCCTTTAACCCCTGCCTATATGTCCCCTAATCCTGATTTGAAACCTACATTTCCAGAATTAAAAGGTCCATCTTTAGCTCCACATGCTGCAAGTAAGCAATGTTCTTCTTCCTTTATTGTATACAATTATATCTTTTTATAATATTTATTTTATTTGTCTTAGTATTTAAATTTTTATTGTAACTTTTTGTAATGAAATGTAGATTTTTTAATAACCACCTTGATCTTAAAGAAAATCTGTATTTTTTTTAAACGTTCTTTTTTGTTTAAAATCTAATTTAATGTGGTAAAACTTAGTTCAAGAGAAAAAATGACATGGTAAATGCAATTATATTATAAGAATGAAATTTTCATTACCACATTGAATTTTGAAAGTATTTGCATGTGTGACTTTTTCTGTTATGGAACATTGATATTTTTGTGAATTGAAATTTTTTGCCTATTTTAACTTACACTTTTTTCAGAAGAAGATGAACTTCGCCTTACCTTCCCTGTTCGTGATGGCATCATCTTATCTCCTTTCCGTCTCGAGCACAATTTGGCTGTTAGCAACCATGTTTTTCAACTTAAACAATCCGTGCACCAAACATTGATGTACAGAAACGATCTGGAACTGCAGCTGAAGTGTTTTCACCATGAGGACAGACAAATGAATACAAACTGGCCGGCTTCTGTACAGGTGTCTGTGAATGCGACACCCCTTTGTATTGACAGGGGTGAGAATAAAACCTCTCACAAGCCATTGTATCTGAAGGAAGTATGTCAACCCGGTAGAAACACTATTCAAATAACAGTTACAGCTTGCTGTTGTGTAAGTATATCTTATGATTTATTTGAAAAATATATTAAACAAAAAGTTTATAATTTTTCACATCAGGTGAATTGTACTTACATGGAAAAGTAATATTTTCATAATCTTACATCAAAATAATGATTTTAAAAATTAAATTGGAAAATTTTGTTAGATTTGATTAGTTAAGATCTAATAATATCTTCTCTTATAAAGAAAATTTAAAACTTATTTCATATTGGTATACGTAAAAGATTAAATGGAAATCTTTTTATATGTTTTTAGTCACATTTGTTCTTGTTGCAACTGGTTCATCGACCAACAGTGAGATCAGTATTGCAAGGTTTGTTGAGGAAAAGGCTATTGCCAGCTGATCATTGTGTGAGCAAGATTAAAAGGAACTTTACCAGTGTTGCACAATCTGCAAGTAGCGCTCTGAATGGAGAAGATGGAGTAGAACAAACTGCCATTAAAGTGTCACTCAAATGTCCAATCACATTCAAAAGGATAACATTACCTGCTCGTGGTCAAGAATGCAAGCATATACAAGTACTTGTTTTAAATAATATCCATACTATCTAATAATAGATTTATTTGATTAATTTGTAAGTTAAAAATAAATGTGGTGTAACTGTTCTAGGAATATATTGTCTTTAATGTCTATATTCTGTTACAATATGCTATTTAGGCAGTATCAATCATAATCATGCTTGGCTGTCAAATTTTGGTATTAAGATTAAGGAATTTCACTTGTTAACTTCCAAGGGCTTTAAGATATTCATTTTCACTATTCTTGTAAGATTAAAAATCACACAGGAAAATGTCAGCATGTATGTTAGAATTTCAGATCCTTAAAAACCGTGTGTGTATATATTTATTGGATTTAAAGTAAATCTCAGAAAACATTATTGAAATTATACTTTTCTTAAATTATAAATCTCTTTATCTTCTTACAAGAAGTGTTATATGGTTTATAATTTACTTTAAAAATTTGATAATTCAGTTATTTTCTTTTATTCTGTATGTCCATTTAAATTATTTTGTTTAGCTTCAAATACATATCTTTAAAAAGAGTTTAGATTAGTAGATAGCATAATATTTTGCATTTATAATTTATATGATCTTTGCTTCATTTTAGAGTTTACTAATTTATTAATAGTTAAAATAAATAATATTTATAATGATTTATTTATACAATTTACATTTTTCTCCTTCACAACATTCTGAAATTACAAAAATAAAATTTTGGAGATGCATATTAGAATATTAGTCATATATACCTGTTAAGTTTTTTTTATAATTCTTGATATTAATGAGTATTTTTTATTACTTTTATATTTTATAATTTTTATGTATTATAAAATAAGAATTATGTTCTTTGTATATTCTTAGTTATTTGAAATTTTACTTTTTTTAAATATTTTAGAATGCATAAATTTTTTATTGTATTTCATAATGTATTTTTATTTTTTTACTAGGGTTTTGATTTAGAATCCTATCTTCAATTAAATAGTGAACGAGGAGCTTGGCGGTGTCCTGTGTGCAAGTATGTTCTTAAGACTAAATTTTTCTAATTACATTTCAAATGATTTAAATTCATTATTTTAAAAAACACTTTTTTTACAGTAAACCAGCACTTTTGGAAGGATTAGAAGTTGATCAGTACATTTGGGGTATTCTTACAAATTTGGCCAGTACGGATGTAGAAGAAGTGACTATAGACGCCACAGCAAGCTGGAAACCAGTACCTTTAAAAGCTATTAAGGAAGAACATGATGGAGGTATAAAGTTTTTATAATCTTCAAAAGACATATTTAGCATTCTTAAATGTTGAATTCTTTTTCGGCTGTGAGACAATATAAATAATTTTATGGTTGCAAGTCAAATTCACAATGAATAAACAAACACCTATTTAAGTACATATTCTTAAGTTATAATACATTTCGCTGGTCATTTAGAAAATAATATGATGCAGTTTGAGAAAATTATATTAAAATAAAAATTGTCAAGGAAATTGCAATAAAAGGAAAGCATAATTTGATTATGTTTATCATTTTGTAATCATCACAAATCTTTGGTTCCTTCAGTTGTGATAGTATATTTTCAAAGTTTTATTTTTATTTATTTATTATTATTGTTGTTTCCTATTTCCATATTTGTCTCTCTGAAATAAAATAATTTTAAATCATTTGAATTTTAAGGTTATACAGAAAATAGATTTTTTCAATAATGGTGGAAGATATTTCTAGTCATGAGAATATCCAATTTCTTTAAAATTATAAAGAAGTTATACAATAATTAAACTATTAATAATGACTATATATTTCCAAAACGTAATTAATAAAGAAGTGTACTGTTTAAAAACAAATTTTTGTTTTGCTATACGGATAATGTGTTCAAAGATGAGCAGATAGCGTTATTGATCTAAGACAAGATAAAGAATTCTTCCATTATATACTTATCAATATTAAGTCTTCATCAATATTATATTATTAAAAAACTTCCTCCTTTTTCATTTGAAAATTGATTACCACTTCATATGAATGAATAAAATATTTATATATTTCTAGACATGTGTGCTGCAGCTAAACGCTTCAAAGCTATGTCCCCAAATAGTATGACACTACCTACTACTCACACATGGGAGATGGGACAGGGTCTGTCTCCTTATCAGGCCTTGCCACCCCCAGACATGCAGTGTAAGGATATTGATATTTTAAAAATATTTTATTGATACAATTTTTGCTAATTGAATATTATCCAACTTTTCTTGCTTTTAATTATAGAAATATGTAATGTTGTGGTAGAAGTGTGCATAAATTTCCTTGTCTATAGTATAAGACTCTGCGTCTTTCATTATATTTAAAATCACAATATTTATCATCAATATTTAAAATTTCTATTAATATTATCTACTCTCATATATTTGTATGCAAGTATTAAAATATTTGATTTTTTTCCCCCTTATTTAAAAAGTAAACTAAATTCTGTTAAATTTTTTTTTATCATTATATAATTCTTAATGAATGTGAATTTAATTTTTAAATATATTTTTGATTTGTATTGCATATTGTTATCTAATAAAAGCTGAAGACTTTTTATATATTAAAATTTGATTTCTCTTTTATTACAGTATGTAAGTTTAACATTTATGAACTGTTAACAATTTCAGTTTGTATGTAGAGTACTATCTTCAAAATATGTATAATTTGTAGGTGTTTTTTCTTTCCTATTAACTTTCTTGTGGTAATTATTTGTATTCTCTGTATAATTGTTTGTAGCTCACTATTTTATTATTTTTTTATAGCTTTGTCAAATGGTCCTGTGAGCAATGGTCCAATGATGTCTAATGGCATGGGTTATGGAAATTCGACTGGAGCGTTTGATTTCCAATCCCAGGCTTCAGACTTCAGCAGTCCCCTGTCTCACCTGACCGAGAGTGTGGAGTCCCTTAATCCCATTGCTGCTATAGAGAAAACCATTAGTCATCATGAGCAGGTACGCAGACCTATTGACTACTTATCAGTGCTAGATTCAGTATCTAAAGAGGTAAATAGCAATTTAGTACTTACTTTTCTGCTCAGCTCATTATTCATGGTTAATGGACGATTTTTCAATTTAATATATATATATATATATATATATATATATATATATATATATATTTTGCTAGGAAAACTAATGTATGTCGATAAAATAATTTAGATAAAATCTTATCTTAAACTTCGAATTTTTTACCAAACAAAAATTTGTCACTTTCTTTACATCATTTTCAAATTAAGTTATTTATTAATAATCAAACTTTTTAGTTAATTAGTTCCTCATATAAAGTTATAAGATGTTAGCTGTAGTAAAATTTTCTGTTATCCATGGATAATATGATTAAATTTTCTTCAATCTACTCAGCATAAAGAGCGAGGTGTATTGATGTTCCATCCCTATTGAAAAATCTGCTGAAGTTTTAATACATTTAAATTTTATGCATTTACATATTTAATCTTCACTCAATCATATATATTTCAATAATATAATTTTTATCAAAATTGGAAACAAATATAAACATTGTATTAAATTACATGCTGATATTTTGCTCCTGAAAATTATACAAGTAATACTTTTTGTCTGTGATATTTACTATTTAAACTTATTTTGAATTATTCATTGTGCCTGATGTCAATATGTTCTTTGATGAAATTGTGTTAATTATTTTTTTTACAAATGATTATCTCAATATCAGTTTTTATCTATTATGATAAGTTTAATTTAAAAATATAATCTGTTAGCAATTTTAAATTTGCTTACATTCTTATTTTTCTTTATGAAGAACCTTACGGTAAAGAAAATGTATTTGTCCATACGTTGATACATTATGAAATTTAGCAATAATGATGAATAGATTATTCTTAAATATAATAAATGGGACAAATAATATTATTTAAAATGACTGGGACAAATTATATTATTGGTCCCAGTCATTTAAAATGTGTCCCAATTATTTAAAATGGTTTTATATGTTTATTAAATAGCAAATGGGACCACCAAACCTTCATGATCAAACCAATTCATCTCTCCGTCATCTCCCAACTACCGTTCCACGAACAAGTACACCTCACCAATCTCAACCTGCCACTCCATCATCGCAAAGCCAGTCTATCATGCAGCACGGACCTCATACACCACATACGCCACACACACCTCATACACCTGGAGGTCCTCCAAGTGTACCTCCAGTCACTCAAGGAGGCAATGAAGCGGGTAGCCAAAACACCTCACATAATTCTTCAAATGGAGACCACTCCACTTTGACGCATGCACCCGACCTCAGCGACCTTAACTTTGACCCTGCTGCTGTAATCAATGGTGAAGGTCAAGGTCAAGAAGGACTTAATGTGAGTGTTAAAAATTTAAGTTTTATTTGTAAAAAAAAGCCTGGTCTTTTACATATAAATCTTGTTTTATGTATGTGCATTAAATTATGATCTATTTCTATTTTATATTAAAACAAATATATACTTATATACTTACTTTAAATAAATGTTTTCAATGTTTAATAATAGACTATTAATATATAACATCATCTGGCACTAATAAGATTACACATATATCCAAATGTTTTAATAGGTGATTGGTTCATTTTTAAACAACTAACTCATTATTGCTTATTATTCTGATCTCAATTTTCTTTATTTTAAACTCTATTTTTTTAATGCAAAAATCTTTTTTTTTTTTTTTTTTTTTTTTTTTAAATTAGTGTTTGATTATTTTGAAAACTTAGATATGCAGTTAATTAAAAAAACGAAAAATACTTTAAAGATAAATAATAAAATTTTTTAAGTTTTATTTCTATATATTTGAAAAAAGTTTTACATTTTGGTTTATTATAATAAATAAGTCTTCAAAAAATCAACACCATAAAATTTACTCTAAGAGAAATGCTTAAATATATTGGAGCTTTTAATAGAGGAAGTATAGCCATTTTAAATATTTTAAAAAATCTTTTATTCGATGAATTCTTTATGTATTTTTCATTAAAGTGGAAAGGAAACAAATAACGTTAAGTTCTAAATTGTATTCAGATTTTATGTATTTGAAGTTCATATTGGATTAACTGGTCAAAGTTGAAATAAAATTATTTGCTTTATTTCATAAGGATTTCTTATATATTGTGTGTCTGAGAAGACAACACATTCCATGAACACATGAAGAAAAAGTTACGAGTAAAATGCCTATCCATAAATGTTCAACAGTGATTAGAATGAAATATGCATATTGTAACAGTAAAAAATCCTATCACTTTGGTGTCATGTGTCAGCTGTAAATTTTACATGCTGATATTGTGTAACATACTTAACAGTTGAAGACTTTTGAGACTGCTTTCTGAGGGAACATGCCAATTTTTATTTTTTCCGTACAGTGCAGTTGCACTGTATTCAGTTTAAATATTTTTGTATAACCAAAAATTTTTTAAACAATTTAAGGAAATAATAAAATAACATTAATGTTTAAAATAGTCTAATAATTTGAACAGCAATTCTAATTTAAATTTTCTATTTTGTTAATAATCAGTCTATAAAAAGAATATTTTTATAAATGGAAAAAAGTTTATAATTAATGAACGTACATGCCAAATATTTCTGATCTGCATATGAAATCATTTAGTTGACAGAATTTCATATTAATGAAATTTCAAACCATTATTTAAAAAGGTGGGGGTTTTTTTTTTTTTTTTTTTTTCCTTCTAAAACTAATTCAACATAAGTTTAAAAGCAGCTATGCATTTAAAACAAAATTGATGGTAGCTTAAATGAAACTACATTAGTAAATATGAAAAAGTTAATATTAAGGGTCAAATGAAGTAAATAATTAATAAAAAATGTATACATTAAACTTCAGCACACAGATTTCATAATTTTTATATGAATTTCATATAATCTTTAAATTAAACATTTTTGTGTACTCCAATTAAGTTATAGAATGAATGATTAGATATTTTATTGCACTGAAAATTTCTATCAGAGTTTTATTTTGTTTGTTTTTTTAATAGTTCTAACTGAATATATTACAAAGTTCTGGAAATTTTTCACATTATTAAAATAAATTTAAAATTCACATTGAATTTTTTTTTTAAATGTGAAAGACAGTCAATTTTTAAAAAAGCAAAAGAATAGACTCATTTCAATAAATTGTCCGACAAATAAATAATTTACATATTTTTATTATATTCAAAAAATGTTATAAAAGTAATTTAAAAAAACTACATACAATGCTCAAGTTCAAAATATCAGAATTATTTAGACTGGAAATCTCTAATTTTTTTTTTTTTTTTTTTTTAACCTTACTTAATAATTGTTAGATGGTTGGTTGGTTGGGTTTTGTGGCGCAAGGTCCAAAAAGGACAAGCTGCGCCATAATAATTGTTAGAAGGTAAACAATAAATGTTCTTGCATCCAATATTTAAATGTTGTACATATAAAGTCACCTTCCCCCATGAAGTGTTTTGACTTATCTGTTATCTCTCAAGTGTGCATCTTAGTTTTAAAGTTCTTAGAAGTCTACTACTTATTGCTTTCTGGAGACAGCTTTCATAGAGCAGTTTAAACTAATCCCAAATTATTTTTTGTTGCAGAACCTAAATACCATTTATAATTGTTTTAATTAAGAAATTTCTTTAAATGACACTTCATGCATTTATATTTCTTTAAAACAAATTATAATCAGATATACTTAATTTTCATTGTTTTCATGTTTGAACTTCATAATCTTAACATTTACTAATCTTTAAGTACTTAAATTTTTTAAACTTACAGTGCATTATTGAGGTTTATTTAACAAAATCTCCCATATTAATATTTTCTATTGTAATTTATTTTTTTTAATCTATTGTATTCAAATTATATTTACATATAATTTGAAAATCATTTATCATTATTATTTTCATATCATTTATCATATTATATTATAATCATTATTTTTTTTTAACTTCATATTTGTAAATATCATGTTATTTAATTTGTATTTATATTTAAAGCATTGACTTGTGCTGTGATTTATATGTAGAAATTATATATTTATTATAAAACTATTTTCGGTTTCAGGTACATTTTTAGTTGAAATGTGTTGAATTATAAATGTTTGACATCATAAATATAATAATTCAAATTTCTTTTCAAAATAGTATTTATAATGACAATTGTTAATTTGTTGTTAAAAAAGTTGCAGGTCATTTTACTTAATTAATATATATTAAAATATTTGTTCTGTTTATTTCAGTTATTACCAGAAAGTGTGGATCCTATGGAGTTGCTGTCATATCTTGACCCACCAGATTTAGTTCCAACAACTGGAAGCAATTGTGGTGGTTCAGTGGCTAGTTCAACTCTAACAACCTCCACGAACAATGTGACTACCTCTTCTACAAACAGTAACAGTGACGAACTTCTTGCATTTTTTGAAAGCCAGTGTTAAGTTTTACAAAAACTGTTGTTTGGAGATTGTTTTTTTTATGTTTTCGAACAGTGTACAGGGCTATTAACTATTTATCTTAGGCCAGTGTTATTTTTTGAGAGACTTCTTCTCAATCTGGTATTTTAAATCCCTCATGGACTCATAAATGTGTGTATTATAAAGTTCAAACAGAACAAAACAAAGAAATATTCTACATGGTATGTAAATTCATCAAGAGACTATAAACCAGTATTTTCCCCCTTTATGTTTCTGACAAGTATTAGAAGCACATGTTGTCATTGGACACTTATTGTTGTACTTGCCAAAAATAACTATGCAAACAATGTAAAACATTTATTTAGAATGTAAATGGCTGACATTTAACCATTATCATTATTATAATTTAATGACTGGCTACCATATTAGACACTGTTCATTGAGATTGATTTTGAACTGTAATAAAGTGTTAAAAGATTGTGCATTGGAAGAATCGTTTGAAAGGCATCTATTAAAATAGTTGAAAAGGCTTATTTTTGTTCAGCTTGTAGCAAGTGTTTTGCAGATTAGTGTACAGCTATTCTGTATTCGCAAATATTCTGAGTTTAGGAAGAAACTTAGGTGTATTTTGAAATGTTCTACACATACATAATGCATATGTGTTTACTGCCATTCTATATCTTTTCCTCTTATTGTGAATATTTATTATGTACATTCACAAATCAGAATCAAAAGTAATAAGTTTTGGTTCGAGAATTTATCCACCGGTAGTGAGAATTGGTCTTGTGTTCATACTGTTTCAGTGGTTCATGCACTTTATTAAATAGCAAAGAGCACTTTATAAATGTTTTTTATTTGTGCAGCAATAATCGCTATAGTTGAACAGATCTTGTATAAATCCACAGTTATCATGATTACATATTGCTTTTAGACATATTATAAAGTCATCCAAATCAAAACATCCTAGTTCCTTATTTTTTTACCTCTTAGAATTAATTTATCAAAGAAGAAACGAATAACGATATTAATGTGATGGAACTTTTAACTTTATCTTAAAAGCAATATTTTTCCCTTTTAGTCTTAATATAATGAACTATGGCAATTTTTACCCAAATACAAAGTGTTATCCAACACTGATAATTTTTATAAATAGAAAGCCAGTTATATTCCATTGTAAATGTTTTTTGTTAATAAACAAGAACTAAAAGTTCTCAAACATTTTGCATATAGTACCCATTTGCAATATTATAGACTTCCCCACCTCAATGGAATATTTTTTGAGCTTTGTTTGAAAATAATGAAATAAATGCAATTATTCTCCAAATTACATGAAAGAACTTATCATTCACCGAATTAGTAAAAATTTAAATTTTGTATAAATAAAAAAAGTTATTTTGTTTTAAACAAAAAATGACTGAGGGTTCTATATGCAAACTTGTTTAAATTTTTTTGTAACTTATGCCCAGAGTAGAGAATATGCAGCATTAAAAGTATTTTAATAGTTCTTTAAAAATGTTTATTTTTATTGAATAAGTGCTATTATTATTTAAATATTTTTAAAAATAGCTTTCATTTCCGTTTATGATTATTTGTAATCATTCTTTGAAAGCTTTCAGAAAAATATATATTAAAATAAATACTTAATATTGTGTTTATATTTAAATATAATTTGTTAATGTTGTATCACACAAAGCATTCTTCATTAAATTTTAGATTTTAGTAATAGATAAAGCTGTGTAAAATAAAATGTCTTTAAATAATTTCCGAGTGTGAATGTAAATATCTTTGAAGAGAGTAAAAAGTTTTCAATATACAATCAATTTAATGTTTTTTTTATTAAAGACAATTTGGCTTACAATGACAAGCAATTCCACTCTGGGCAAAATAGTTTTTCTCATTGTAAGTTTTTACAAAAAAAATAACAAAAAAATACAATAAAATTTAAGAAACAAAAAAGTGTGATACTTAGTGATAATAGGAATCATGTTGTGACACCTATTTTTTTAAATTACTCTTAATACAAGCAGCTGTAACGATAAAATTGTTCGAAACATAACGATGAATGTTTAAATTGGTAGGAATATCGTGAGCTGTTACAATGAATAACAATCAAAAGTAAATAAAAATATTTTATTGAAAATCTAAATTTTGGGGAATTGGGTTAGTATTTGAAAAAGTAAATTTTTGTTATATTATAAATTTTATAACACAAGTTTTTGACTAGTATAAGTTAGAATTGGACATGGTTCCTGCTTGTCAAATTGACTCCATGGTTTCTACTATCGATTTGTATCAAAAAAATGATTTCAAAAATGTACATTTTTGACTGTCAAACTTCAAAATAAGTGAATAATCCTACTGAACTATATTGCAAACTGTCAAATTCTTAAAGCTTATAATTTTTGCTCAGAAAATAAAAATATTTTTAATTTGGGGGTTTGTTGAATTGGTTATATTGATAATTTTGTCCAAATAAAGTTTTTCTCCCCCTAGAATTTCATATGTAGACAATCCAATACCATAAAATATTTACACGTTTGCAGGATTTTGTTTTTATCCTAGATAATGTAAGTTAAATGAATAGCGTAAATTAATAATTTTTTATCATTAAATTTGTTTAAATGTAATTACCATTTATCTAAATTAATAAAAAAACATTTATTTAAAATATGCTTTTATTAAAATGGGTATAAGTTTCAAGTTTAAGCTAAATTTCTTATTCTGGATATAAAAATATTGTATTTCCTGAAAATTATTTTTTAGTATTCCCATTTCTAGCAATAGTCTTAACAAAATTAATTTTTTATATTTAATGGCATTCTGATATTTTTAAATTTTATTTATGAAAAATTTAACATATTACCATTATTTCATTATAAAAGACTTAAAATGTTATTTAAAAAAATCCATTAAGTAACTGTTAATTTTATAATATTTACTCTGGGTTCTTTTTTTCAATCAATGTTTTTCATAATTTTATCTCCTGTACTGATTAGTTGGTTTTTATTGCTCAAGTGTCATTTTTTACTCACAAAGTATAGTTTAAAGTGGATTCTAAACCACGATAAACATCAAAGGTGGGATTGAATTCACAAACTATTGAAATGAAGGTATGAACTCTAACCATTTGATGACCATCTTGGCCATTTCCTATTTTGAAGTTTGACAGCCACAGTTTCTTTTCAATTTTATGCTGTCAAAAATGCTTATAATTTTATTCATATTTGTCTAGTCTATTAAAAAATTTCTGAATAGTTTTCACATTTAATTACATAAACTATCAAAAATTATTTCACTTATTAAATTCAGATAAATAGCAGATTAAATTCAAAATTGACTATTTGCTTTGTATAAAAGTAATCTTAAAGTGAAGAAATTATGAAGTGTGATATTTTCTATTTAGGATGTCTTGTATATTAATAGTATCCCTAGTTTTCTTTTAAGTTGCCTGCCAATTTTTTTTATTTGGTATGCAGTAGACTTACAATTATCTACTTCTGTGTTGTCCAAAGCTTCAGCTTTAACTGAGGTGTTAGGTAAAGTAGAAATTCTTTGAAAATGGATTCTGGAAATCTTAAAATTATAATTTACTTGAAGTAACTGGTTTTTCCGTACATGAATTTTTTTCCTAGTAAAAATGTTGGCAGGTTGCAAAATTTTATTTCATTGATTGATTAGAAATAGAAGTTTTCTCTAGTTTTACTTTTTTAGCATCCATCAACTACAAATCATTTCATTTTTTCGGAACCAAAGTGTTATTTTACACTTAGTTTCCTATATTTATTTTGTCTATATTTATTTTCAGTGATAACTATTCAAATAAAATAAATCATACTTAATTTTGACAATCCTAGAACTGTACTTAATACTATATGTAATTATTTCTCTGTATATTGTACTGTGAATTATAAGAGTTAATTTTGTTATTAGATGGAGAATTATCTTTTTATATTTTTGCCACTTATCTGAACTCTTAATGATTGTGAAAAAAAAAATACATAATATTTCAAATTTAAAGCCGGTAAATTTGCTGTTAAACTCATCTCTGTTATATTTGATGTTTGATTTTTCATTTGTTTAGTTATTTCAAATTTCTTAGTAATTTTCCAGAAACATTTTCCCCCTAATTGTATATAGTACTTTTTAGGAATTTTCCCGAAAAAGAAAAACAATTTTTAATATTATAATAGAAAAAAAAGTTCATTGAATTTTATCTTAAGTTGATTAAAATAATATTCTAGATTTACACAATCCTGAGTTACGTATATACATTTGTACACATTTCATTATTTGAAGCAGTTTAAATTAAATTAATGTATCCAAAACATTTTTTTTTTTTTACATTTTATAAACTGAGCTCTTAAAATATTCATTATTGCTATGTATAATTACAATATATATTTATATTTTGATTGACTCTGGTGTACTTTAAAAGGATACAGAAAGGCACAAATAGTAGTAAAAATATAAAAACTAAACACGCACACTAAGTCGCACAAGAAATGGTGCTAATCTTTTATTTCTTCTACTAATATCATGTACTTCTAATTAAAATACATAAAACTAAATATTTGTGTGATCATTTTAAAATCTTTGAATCAAATTTTAAAATTTTTTTTATCAAATAATGTACATAGTTTGTCAGCAAATTTCTAAATGAATATTTGTTTTTTAATTTTATTCATTTGTCTACTTTTTATTCATTTCTATAAAATTGTCTAATAAAATTTATGCCAATAAAATGAAAGTTATTTTTAAATATTGAAACTTATGATAGTTAAAAAGAATTATTCTTTCTTTGCTGACTAACTCAAAAATACCTTTGATTTTCATTGAGAATTGAAATTTTTACAAATTTTATGAGTTTTATTAAACTACATTTGAAGTTAATTTTTCTAATTTTGAACTATATTATTTTTCTGTTGTGAAAGAAATAATTCTTCATTACAGAATTGTTTATATTATTTTAAACTAAATTTATTGTGTACAACACACATCTCGATTTAAATTTACAATTAATTTTTGCTGGAATTTTACTCAGGGGTCTTTGCCATTTTTTCTTTGTGTGTATTACTTTTTTCAAGTTTTGATTGCATGTTTACATATCATTTTGTCTCTTAATTTTATTGTTCAGATCAGTGGCAAAATTTATAAGGAAAATTTGGACCAAAATCCATTTTGTACAGACCAATTAAACTTTATGGTATAATGTTTATATTCTTCTGTTTTTGGTCTAACTAAACACATGGGGGAGTGAGATGAAGATAAAAAAAAAAAATTGTACATTCTATTAATGACTTTTTGTCAGTGTGTGCTTCTCCTCTCTCTCTCTCTCTAAAATTTTCATCTGCTGTACATAGTGTAGGTAAAATGTATAGTAACTATAGTAAGCTTTGAATGTATCAAGATTACGATTGTCATTTATGACCCCTTGGATGCAAAAGGAAAATTTCGCTTATTCTTACTAGAATGCTTTCTGCTAATCATGATTTTAGAAATAAAATTTTAATAAAATAATTTTGTTTTTGATAAATCAGTGTTTTTTCTTTACCTATCCTTGATTCACAACATATATATATACACATACATATATTTGATTAATATGCTACGACTCTAAAATCTAATATGCTAAAGGAATAAAATTTTAGTATTATTAAGTCAGAAAATTAAAATAAAATGCATTACAAATAAGATATTAAATGTTAAAATCATTATTTTTTAATGTAGATAATTGTGGAAGAAAATCTCACTGATCTTGAAGCACTAGTATTAGAGAAATATACTGTTAGTTAATAAAATTTGTAAATATTATTTTAATATGAGAAAAAAAAAATCAAGATATAAAAAAATCAAGATATTAAAACACAAATTTAATTTTTTGTAAAAATTAAGTTCTTATATTAACACAAGTGGAATAAATTTGCCTGATTTTCATGGTAGAAAATTTTTTAAAGCAACAGAAAATTGTTAAAAAAAAAAGTTTTTTTTTTTCCTTGAACAGTGTTAGACTATTTTTACACATATTGAAAAAAATTAATATTGTTCTTCATTCAATAATTTTCTTCAGTTGTATCATTCAAACACTTGTCTTTTGTTCTGTTTTTTTTTGTTTTTAAATAGTAATTCAGTAGTGTTCAGTTTTGATAATTAAAATTTTTCATTTTTTTTTTAATTTACATGTTGCCATTGTGTTTATAAAGAAAGATCATTATTTTTATTAGTAATTTTTAAAAATTCGCTTTAAAGTTAGACTATTAAAATGCAAAAAGTACATAACATTATAAATAATTTAAAACAACATATAAACATTGTATGAAATTAATCTTATTCTTTAACTGACATGAATATATAAATGTTTTTTATAGTCTCAGTAAACTTCATTTTCTATGCTGTTTTCATTAATTAACATTACACAAAGGGATTATTTTTTTTTCTATAAAGTTTTTTTTGTATTAGGATAATTAATAAAATGTATATCAAATCTTATTTTTTGTAACATGAATGTAATTTTTTTATTATTTATTGAGAATATAAATTTTTAAAAATTATATAATGATGAATAAGAGTTATGAAATTATACAAATTTGAATTAATGCTCAGTAATTATTGTGGATAACTTACAATGGTTAATAAAAAAATGTAGTTTTTTTTCCTAAGGTAAGTAAAGAGTCAGTAATTTTGTTTTTAGTGTAGATTTTCATTGGAGATTGCCTTCATTTATGTGAAGTGATTAATTTTTTTTTGTTATTTCTTGTTGAAGTCTATTAATGGTGAGTTTTTTAAGAACATCAATTTTTGATGATAGAAAATTCAAGAAGAAAGTCATGGCTAAGCATATCATTGATATGCAACTGTAACATGAGGTACCAGTACCTACTAATTTCTAAACATCTGCTTAATTTTATTAGTGGTTTTTTTAAGACAAAAAAAAAAGCTATATTTGAATGAACACAAACAGAAAAAAATATGATGGTTATAATAGTAAAGGTAATGTGAAAGAGGTAATATGAAAACCTAAACTTTTTGAAAAAAAATTGACGAATTAATATTTGTGAAGTGACACATGCCATTGTGGACCTTTAGAGAATCAAAAATTAGTATTATTAAAACATAAGAGTTTATTAAATAAATAAATAATGTTAATTAAAAATATGGAAATAAGTCTGGAATATACACTTGTAATGGTTGAGTATAAAAAGACTTGAAAATAAACAATAGAACAAAACATTTTATTAAATAGTCATAAAAAAATAAGCACAAATAATTTAAATTGGAGCCTTTTGTAAATATTGAATATAATTATTTTTCTATTTATTCTTTATCAAATATCAACTTTAATTAAGTATTCTGAATTTAATGTAAATTTTATACATGACAGAGGATGTTTTTATTTATCATTTATTTTGATAAATTTGAAAGGAGCCACGTTTACAAATTTAAAAGCTTTAAAATATTCATTTTACAAAAAATGGATGTTTTTTAGATTTGTATTATTTAAATAATTGAAGTGAAAAATTTTGAGTATTTAAATGAAATCATTTCTATTATAGCTGTAGATTTATTTAATACTTTTAAAATTTATTTTTAAATATAATTTAAATAAAAAATATTTGCATTAGTTTTTACAAACTTGTATAAAAATTACATTTAAAGTTAAAATTAGACTATTTAAATGTAAAAAGTACGTGTTTCAAATCTTAAAAATTTTTTTATATTTAATTATTTTATTTCTTCCTCTGCTGATGTGAATGCATAAATTAAGATGTTTTCCTCATGCTCAGTAAATTTTATATTTTATGCTGTTTTTATAATTAACATAGCATGTTTGGACTGATTTTTCCTGTTGTATTTAAAAAGCAGTTGAGCCTTATTTTTTGTGTAACACATAAAAAGCTAAATTCATTTTTTACTGAGAGTAAAAATCGAAAAAATTACTTTTTGACAAATAAAAGTTATATAAATTTGAATTAATATTCATTAATTACTATGGATAATTTATCTTTTTGTATTATTGGTTAATGAGAAAATATTAAAAAATGGTATTTTTTTTTCTATAAATAGAACAGCCAGCTATTTTGTTTTTCTTCTAGATTTTCACTTTGGAGATAAATATTAAATGCATTTATTTCCCTCGCCTGTAGATATCCATGATATTAATCCAAATCCTAATTCACAAAATGTAGTCCCCTTTATTAATTGTAGGTTCTGGACTAATTAGTTCTCGTTTATAAAAAATGACTGTTGCACAACAAACAAAACCTCTTTAATAAACAAATAATGAGTAATTAAATACGTGATTTAATTATAAGACTCAATTTCATATAGAATCCTCAATAATAGTTTTTTTTTCTGAAGTCAATAAATTATAAAATTCAATTTATGTACTATTTATCTAAAATATGCATTGTTCCATAGATGTTTGCCTAATGCAAATTCAGAAAATATTTTCTTGAAGTATTTAGAAATTGTATCGCTAGGAGCTAGAATTTTTTAATGAACAAATCTTTTTGTATTATTGGTATTAAATCTGGAAATCATTGCAAAATTTACTGAAGTATTCAATAGTTTTATTATGTATCTGAATGCTCGGTTAGAAAATATTCAACGACATAAAGGAAATAAGCTTTGCTTCTAACATAAATAAAAGACTTGTTTTTACTTGATTTAATTTCTTTTAATTGTGTCCCTAAGCTTCATATATATTTTTTACGTTATTTTCTCAGTGTGTAAATATATTACTTCTTATTTCTTTTTTCATTCCATTTTATAAAATAATTTAAACATAAAAATGAATAATCATTTTCCTCATCTAGAATAAAGAGCTATGTAAATTTTTTGAATGTTATAGGTTGTAATTAAACAAAAGTTTTACGTTTTGTAAAATGAATTGGGGGAAAAAAATTTCAAAGATTGAAATCTAAATATTGGATGCTTCAATCTGAAATTTATTTAAATTTTAAACGATTTTTTAAGTTGAGAAATTGAATAGCAATATTTTATGGAACAAAACATTTTATGTTTAGACTTTAATTGTGATAAGTTATAAATCAAACAATTTTAATAAGAAGCACTGGCTTCTTTTGTGACTGTAATGGGTTTAAAAGTAACGTATTAGATTCTTATTCATAAGAATTTTATGGTTTCATAGAATAACCATTAAAATTATGAATCTAGTAATATCATTATCTATCTTTTTCATATCATTTTATATGATATGAAAGTAATATCTTTATCTAATAAATCAAAGTAAATTATTGATTTTGATATTGTTATAAATACAGTAAATTCTTTTCAATGTTATAATCAGACAAAAATTTTTCATAAACAAGAAATTAATTTTGGTACCTATTCACCCTTTTAATCAAGTCTATTAAATGTGAGTTTCCGATGAATATCAGTTTGATACTGGAAAAAATATTAAGAAGTCAATCATAGCTAAACAATTTGCAGAAGAGGCAGTAATATAATAATTTTAAATATCAGCTTTGTTCTATGGCTCGTTTCTGACAAAAACATTTAAATGAACAAAAACAGAAAAATAGAATGATGAAACAATTGACTTGATAGTGGCTAACTTAAGACCCAAATTATATGCTTTGAAGATAATATAAATGAATCCAAAACTTTTGTGCAATAGATTATGCATAAGAAATTTTTAAAAAATTGACAAATTAATATTTGAAAAGTGAAGCATGCCATTGTGGACATTCAGATAAACAAGTATTAATGTATCAAAATATAACAGTTTATTAAATATCCAGATAATTCTGGAACAAGTACCTATGGTATGAGTAGCTATAAAAGAATTTGAAAGTAAACAATTGAACGAAACAGTTATTTTTATTAAATAATAATGATAAAAAGTACAAAGCATTTAAACTGTTGCATTTTATAAATAAATATACATATAGTTCATTCTCACATTTGTCAAATATCAATTTTCTTAAGTGTTCTGAATTTAATAAAAATTTTATACAAAATATATATATACATATTTTATATATAATATAAAAACAATGTTTTCATACACCGTTTATATTAATAAAATTAAAAGGAGCCATGTTTATACAAATATAAAAATTTAAAAATATCCATTTTTGTATGCAATATTTAAATAATTAATGTAAACATTTTTGACTATTTAAAAGAAATAATTAGAAAATGATGGTGAAAGAATATTTACTCGACCCATGAATTTCGACAACTGAAACATTTAGTAAAATTCCTGGGATTTGTTTCTTGAGCTAAAAACGTCATAAAAACATTAATGGCAATATACTTTTTTTGTTTTCTTCTTTTTTGATACCTCAATCATTGAAACTGAAAAATAAGTTTTAATTTGCTTGATATTTTTTAATACATATATTTCATTGAGGAAAAATGGAGATCATCAGTAAAATATAATTTCTGCATATGTTTATTGCATTTTTTATTAAAGTTTTTTTTATCACTGATATGTTTAAGATAAATTATATGTTAATGATAAATTCATAACCACCACTGATAGATTAGCAGTTATCTCCATTTATCTGTGGTAACGAAGAAACATAATTTCATAAATTAATACATTATGAAAATTAATTAAAATTAGCATTCAATTTCAGTTACTAGTGTGATGACATGAAAATTGCTTCAGAACTAATTGCTCGCCAATATTTTGAATTTACAAATATTCCTGTTTTAATTAAAAGCCGATTCTGAATTCATATTATCTTGGTTCTATCAATCAGAACTATTTTCCCATGTGCTATTAATTAAAAAAAATCTTATGTTTTAACTTCATTCAGTAAGAAATAAATCTTTTTATATGGAAATGATTTATTTTATGCAATGAAATAATTTAATGATACATAATGCTGGTGTTTGAATGGCATGTGAAGCACTTGTGAAAACTCTATGCATCTGAATGAGGTAGCAGAATGATAGCGATGAAATTATTTGTTTTCATCCCTTGGCGTCTTTTTTGAATTCAAGCAGCCAAAATGTATTCATTTGGCCTTTGCCCTGGAAAAAAAGGAGAATTCAATAAAAACAATCGAGAAATAATATGCGCAACATAGTTGAAAAATCCATAGCTTTCGAAACTTCATTAGAATTTTCTTAATAGTTTCGAAAATTTTGGATTTTATGTCATGAGCAGACTAAATTTATAATTGAAATAAATGTACAAAAGAAGTCCATTTTCTCAAATTTATTGACACGATAAATTTTTAAAATGTTGCTGTAATTGTTTTCCTTTTTGTAATATGTTCTTGGAAAAGAACATTAACTAGTTAATCTGCAAGAAAACACTTGTTATCTCTAAGACAAATATGTCATAACATAAATAAAAATATATAAGAAACAGTTGGATTTAACTCAATTTTTCTTGTGTGTGTGCATTTTATTAATGTATTTAGAAACTAATATTTTGAAATGAAAAAGATAGATAAAATATCCACAAAATTTACTATTTAATTTAGTCATTTAGTCTAAAAACGTCAAAGAATTTGTCGCGTTTCAACCCCACAGAGACTATAATTAAAGATTTTCTGGCATAATTATTTGTTTAAAAGCTATAAATGTCCTACATAATGTTGAAACAATAATGTTATATGTATTTAAAAATCTGTATAATATTAAGTTGTGGTAAAAGAAATCTATTATACTTTTATGCGAACTTCAAGACTTCATTTAATATGGTTCGAATTCGCTTTGTTTATACAGTTTAAAACTGTTTTATGGTCGATTTTTAGCTTCCATATGATGCTGCGAATGATAACTTAACAGTTAACTTTGATCACTTCATTAATTTTCGACCATGGATCTACTTATGTGAGGTGCAATTTCAACATGAAATATACTTGAACGGAATCGGCTAAACCGAAATTTCACGTAAATGGCTGTAATAATATCGAGATCATTAACGCCATCCACAGTTTCAGCCTTCAGATAGACTATCAAAGAAAAACTAAAATGTTTCCAATTTTCTTTTTGCTGAATTCCATTTTTAACACCCTTGTAACTCATAACTGAATGGACAAAACAAAAAGCAGCAAATGAGGTTTTTAGTGCGAAGCGTCACCTTTCCAGTGAGCATTTACGCATATTTATCTGAAATTGTTTGACTGATATTTTTGGAGATATCGATTACTCGCAAAATGAAGGATTTCTTCCCCCCCCCAACCTAATATATCAGCATTGATTAACGATATTAATTATAATAGCAAAGATTTTCTAATTAGTAGAATGTTTTTATATAGAGTAAGTCAATTAATTTGTGTCAGGAATAAAATATATTCAATACATGAATTGTTTTATATAAATTATAACATAATGCAATAAGAATTTGATAAAATTTTGATTATTCCTTAAAACAATCGTTGCACTCGCTATTTTCCATTCATTTCATATCTATTAAAATGATTATCACCATCAATGAGAGTTTAGAGGTACTTAAGTCTGTATACAATCAATGAAATTTAAATCCTGTCCGACAGTGTAAGTCGTATTCAACATCATACATAGTGTGTATGATGTTGGACATCAGGCATAGTGTGAGGGATTCTGAGAGTGTAAATATCCTTAAAAATCATCCTAAAAAGTATCTCTCTTTCTCAACCCATCCCTCTACAATTCCCATCCCTCTACCCTTTGCATGTGGGTATCAAGGATAATGAGATCGTGAATACTTAATCCACAACGAGCACTGCTGATTCTTCATTGGATTCTGCTCCACTTACTCACTTGGAACTCTTCTCAATCGCAAAAAGCAGAAATCAAGACACTTGGTTAGTCCCCCTTTCACGTTACTGGTATTGTAATGTCGGTCGATGAGCTCTTTGTGAATCTTAATTGCTATCGTAGGATTTACTCACTTTCTCAGTGGCATTTTCGTTTTATGAATTTTCTTTAGAATTCTTAATACTACAAAGTTTTCTTCAAGTGCTCTATAGAACAGTCGTTTTTTACATATGTTTTTTTATCAAGTCTTGTTATCCAAGTAGATTTTTATGATAACTCATTGTTGGTTTTAGACTTTTTTAGGGTGAACAAATTTATGGACTTGATATAAATCCACTATACTCGGAGATGTGCATCATTATTCAAATGATTATATTGCTTTCATACTTTGATTATGATGCTTTTATATAATAGCTGCCAGTACTTGCGAATTCTTAATGCTTTGATTTTGATGAATTATATCAAATGTCTTGTGAAAAAAAACCGATTTTACACTTTTATTTTGATGTATATTTGACTTTTAAAGACTTTCTTTTCTTTCAGATTTCTCAACAACGCAATGCCAAATTTTTTGACTAAATCTTATTTCAAGCCATTTTGCTTGCAGTTTCTTATATTTTGATAATTCAGCATTAAAGATAATTTTTATGTTGAATTTTTATTTTTAAGTCGAACAGTTAAACTTTTTTTAATGTTCTCTGTAACTTGAATTATGAAGCTTATATTTTTCCATTTTTATTTATATTGTAACATTAAGTGCAATATGTTTATCAGAATTTAAATTTCTTCTAAAATATTTCCAAATAAAAACTAAAAAACTATATTCACTGCTAAGCAATTTGATAAGAATGCGAATTATTATTTTATTTACATTGTATAAGTTTATCAAAAATATTAACATAAAATGTATTTTTTATATTCATTTCTCAGTTAATTACTTCAATGATATTTTGAAAGCTAATATGATTGATTTTTAAGTTCGGCTGAAAATTTTATTTATAGAGATAGGAATATACTAAAAAAAAATTTAAATTGCAATTTAGTAATGTTAGAAATTACAAGAACATTTTCTTGCCAGTCGAACCGAATTCATCATTGCGACATTTTAATTGCATTCCATTATAGAAAATTTGTTTAATTTTCAAAGAAGATAGGTACTAGATGAATAATATTCCAAAATATGCTTTCATTTAAATGTAATACTTACTTTGATTTTCATAGATCCTCGGGGCTCGGTTACAAAACCGTACTTCTGAAGATGATTATTACATGATTCGCTGATGTGAATTTTCCCAGCCTGTGTACAAAGCAAATGAAATTGTGTTGTTACGACATTTTTCAAACTGTTATGTTAAAAAATAAACATATTTCTGGTTTTTTAAAGTAATATGCGTAAACTCTATTTTATGTCATTAAGAAAATAGCTATATTATAAATGTATCTTAAATTATTATAATATAACTGTCATAAATATGTGTATTATCATTTGAATACTTAACACTATATTTTATATTAGCAATTTTCTTAAATATCTTCTGAGAAATCAGAAAACTAGTAAAAACTATATTGTAATTTTTGAATTTAATCTTAAGCAACTTACTACAATAAATTTATATAAATATATACACACACATATATATACATATTGTGCGAGGTGCAGAATTACTTATCACGAAAGCAAATTCTTTACATCTGTTCAAATAAATAACGAAGATAATATTTAACATAACAATTGTAGATTATTTACTTTAAAACAATTAAATTTACAGATGAATATGTATAAGAAAAGCTTAAATAATAAAAAATTAGTTCACTGGATGATTTTTTAATACAGCGAAGCAACAAATCTTGTATAATTTTGTAAAATGTATTACCTTAAAGTTTCCACATAAGTTTGATAAATACATTAATATAAGAAATTTAGTTGTAAGTGTTAAATTTATAAAATATAACATGTTCTTAAAAAAATATTACGTTTTATACTCTAAAATTATTAATCACACTTAAATAATATTTAAACAAATCAATACTTCATCAGCACAATGTTTAAAATTACATATAATACCAATTGTAAATGACTGCTCCAGCGTTAATTATTACTAAGCACTTCTAAATTTTTTCTGTTTAATCAAAACTTATGATGAAAACAAACATTCTTGAAAGTGTGTTTTGATATTTACTTTCCGACAATTTTTAATTTCTATATAGTTAGGTAAGTATTTTATCAACTAATGAGCATTCAAATAAGTTACTGTTTCAACTTTTGCTACTATAATTTTTTAAAATTTTTTTTTATAAGAATTGGTATATATTAGTGACTGAACTATTATTGGTATTAAAGTTGACATACTTCGTTCTATTATGCTTGATTAAATTTTGTCTTCATAATAAGACGAAATATGTATTGTATGCATACTATCATTGCTTTTTTCAATAAATATCTCATTTATGTTTGTACCATTAAATTTTGAATTTTCTCTTAGCTGTGACATTTTAAAATAGTTAATGTAATTTTTAATACATTTTCCTTTCATATTTCAATTTTCAGATCATTTTGAAATTAAGTGAACTTTATTGTAAAATAAATTAGTAATTAATTTAACTCAATGACAAGATTACTAAATATTTAAATAAATGAAGTCATGTGATTATTTTATAATGTATATTTTTTCTTCTTTTTTTTTACATCACAAAGTTATTGGATAAGCAATACATGTGAGAATCATTAAATGAATTTTATTATACTTACTTGGGAGAAATTATTTGCTTAAATATATAAAATTTTATCTCAATTAAAATTTATGTATAAATTAGCTCCGAAAGAAATTGCTAAAAATAAATTTTAGAGATTATTACTAGCTATTATTGAGTAAATGACAGATTTTTGCGTAGGTCTATGACGATACAGTTAATGTTTTACTTAATGAATATCACTCGTTTCACTTCACTGTTTCTCCATAATAGCCGATATCCCATCCCTATAGTAGATGTATCGAATTTTATGCCGGCAAACCTCGAGAGTTTTATGTCTAATTTATATTAAAAAAAAAAAAAAAAAAAAAGAGACATGAATTTAATTATTTAAAAATTAAAGAGTTCACATAAAATTCAAAATAAATTGTTACTTACATAAATTTCTGAAAAACTTCATATTTTGAATAACTAGCTCTACTTTTTACATATTGCACATACTATTTTTTTATTGCACATATGCTATTTTACTATTTTAACTATTGCTATTTTAAATATTGCACATATGCAAGTATATCAGTGAAATCAGTAGTTCCTGACATACTTGCTGGCAAATAATACGGATTGTGTTTCTATGTCAAATAAGTAAATGCTTTTTTAACAAGTATTAGATCAAATTACGATGTTATGGAAATTTTATGAGTAATATTATTGATGATTTTTGATGATGAACAAAAATTTATTTTATGAGCACTACTTTTTTTTAATTAATAATGTTATTTTTTTACTTCTATATTATTTTATGTTTATTAAAATAACTATGGAAGAACTTCAAAATTCAAAAAACAATTTGCTCTCACTTTTAGTTTTATAAATTGGTGCTGCCATCTATTGATAAATTTGGAATTAAAAAACTTGTAGTGAACTAAAAATGTTTTATTATGGTTTATATTAAACAGCTTAACACTAAATGCATTTTTTTGATGCATAATATTTTAATTCTGAATGAATTTCTCAGGATTTAACTTTGATTAAAATTTTAAGCATTTGTAATCCAATGTATTTCAAAAAAAAGAAAACATTATAGTTTTTGTCGAATGTTGGTGCTGCCATCTATAATGTATTTAATTTACTATTTATAACTTTAGGTACTAAAATGGTTGAAACATTTAATGTGATTAATCCGATCTATTCTTCATTAAAATACAAACACTAAAATTGGAATTTCAGTGCGAAATCTTTTTTCTTATTTTTAGATTAACATAATTCTTATTTTCAAAACAATAAGTTAAAGTGTTTAAATACAAAAAGAAAAAAAAAGAAAATATATTCATCTATTTTAATTTTATTATAAAATACCTATATAATTTTTAATTCTTCTAAGTGAAATATTTACATCCATTTTGATAAATTTAATAACTTAAATTAAACTTAATAATTTAAATAATTTTTACATTAATATTTTAAGTGTGATTAATTCGAATTTTCGGTAATTCAGACAGAATCTGCGTTTATTTAAAGACCGTATTATCGACGGTTTTTTTGTACTTAAGTGGAAAAATGAAATATATTTATAACATTTTCCAAACATTGCTTTCTAATTTTAGAAAGTTACTACATTTATAAAATTTAATTGCTAATTAAAGTTAATTTTAAGCTAATTAATTTTAACTGTATTGAACAATAGTTTATTTTAACTTAAAATAAATGTCAATTTACACGAGAAAATTGCGAATTAAAATATTTATAAATAACATATTTAACTAATACTGAATACATAAATTTAATACAAAATCTAGTTAAAAGCATTTAATTTACTGAATCAAAAGATTTTCTTTTTAAATATTACAATTCAATAATTTGAGTTAGTATCTTTTAAAAAAAATGTAACAAGTTCGGTAGCAATTAAAGATTCAGCTTGTAACTATGGTGGAAGACTGGATTAAAAATTTTTATCAACTTGGAATAAAATAAGAGTTTGACCTTCATCACTATTAAATAGTTTATATTATTATTTTCAAAGATATTTTTATGCCAGAAAATTGGAAAAGAAATTATCTTGTCTAGAAGATTTTCAAGAAAAGAGTTTTGAGTTTCATGTTTAAATGGTTGTAGTTCTGTACGCGAAGCATTTCAAACATGAACAATCAGTAGCAGTTTTAATAGTCAGCAAAACTGAGTAACAATTTAATCAGTAACAGTTATAACAATTTTTAAATAAATTACTAATCTCTACGTGATTTACAAACTCATGCCATCATAATATGTTTTAAAGAGAAGAGTGAATAAATTGTGGGGTAAAGTTGACACAGTGATTCTTAGTATATATATATATATATATATATATATATATATATATATATATCTACACAAGATTTTTTATTCTCTCTTGGACGTGAAAGATTGTTGTGGTAGAATATCCCCTTTGAAACGTATGGCCCATCTCAAGATCGAAATATAGTCATGGTATCCAATAAATGAGCCTAGAGTAACTAGTCTCATCCCAATAAAAAGAGACTCACAGAAAATAGCGAAAAAAATAAAATGCAAATACTGAAATTAACTCTACAGAAAAAAGAGTTCTAAATTAATTTATTGATAATATATGCAATATTTTTTTGGTGAATATTAATGTCATTCAATACAAATGTTTAATTTTTTTTATTCTAAAATTCTCAATGGAATATTTAAAATTTTTTACAATAATCTGTTGTTGTTACTTGAAACTTAGCGAAGCCAACCCCCTTCCTGTCAGAGACAGGGCGAAAATAAATAATCTGGATCTTTCACTCTCTTATATATATATATATATATATATATATATATATATATATATATATATATATATATATATATATATAAGCCTGTTTGAAACTTACTTCCCCATGAGACTGCATTCTGGCTGCAGTATTGACGGTATCTCCAAAGAGGCAATATCTGGGCATCTTCAGACCTACGACCCCAGCTGCTACTGGTCCAGAATGTATACCTGCAATAAATATAATAGTTCCCACTCAAATACATAACTTAACGATAAACAGTATAGTTTTTCGTGATTTATAAGTGTGATAAGAAAATTAATGCATTTGATATCAGGTATAAATTTAAAATTTTCATACAATATTTGTGATATTATATTGCCTTATGCTACAATAGCATATATAAGGAATCATTTGTTCTTATAAATGAATTTTCTTCCGAAATTAAAGTTTCAAAAATCTTATCCATAAGCGTTTTATTAAACTACATTCATAAGATATCAATACATTATTATCTTCTGCTCATCACAACGTATACCAGCAATTTAATATTTACGATTAAAAGAACAAATTTTGAAATCACTATGAAGTTCAACTGTGGGAAAGTATCAATCTTCAAATTGATTTTATTTGTCAATTTGTTTATCGCTCTAAGTTCAATTTTTTCAGACAAAGGCAAATTCAACCAGATTCTACATCTTGAAATGCTTTCTGAACAACTAGAAAACCCTCACTCAAAGTGAGAATCGAATTCTTAAACTGTTGAATTGAAGGTCAATATGCTTATATTTTTCTGTTTCTTATTCAGTTGAATATTATCCCAACTCTATTTCTTGAATATATTTAGTTTTGAAATTTTATTATATTTTTTTAATGTTTAATGACAGCTTAACCTAGCAGTGCCAAATTAATTCGTAGTAATGAATGTGAAATTTATGAGAAATGTGTGTATCCATTGATTTAATTAATTTATTTTTTGATGGAAAAATGTTACGTCTAAAAGAGTAAGAAATACAATTTAAAAACTTTATTCGTTAATATTTAGAATGTTGCAAATATCAGAGATCCTTCGGATTTCATTTTTTAAGGATTTTGTTGAAGAATAAAATTTTTTTTAGTAACATATTGTATCATGAAATTGTTGTTACGAGAAGTTTTTTAGAATGACTAAAACATTTTTCTCTTTTAGTAATGAAATTAGAAATAAAACTATTACATAGAGAAATAAATTAAAAGACGCACATATAAATAATATACATGTAAAAATAATATAAAATAATATAATATGCATAAGAAATTCAAATCTCTACAGAATTATTCTGACAGAATCATTTCAACGGTTGATATCTATTCTACATCAAAGTTTTAGAGGGAAAGACACAACAGAGTTGAATAAAGAAATCAAGATAATGATTTTGTTTAATAGTAAGCACTATATAAATTGTTTTCATATATTCCTTAATTTTACTGCATGGGTGTTATCACAATGCCAACGAAAGAGAAAAATGCAAATCGTGCAAAATTGAATGCAATTCATGGAGAGATTGGAGTGTCCAGTCCATCGTGCTGAGAGTAAAATTCAGAATCGTATCTCAGATTTTTACAAGAATTTTTCGAGCTGACTGATGTACTTCAGCTATGACAATTAATAGCTATTTTGGACAATAAAATAATTGTTTTAGGCCCATTTTCTCCATAACTACAGTTATCAGGCAAATTATATTCTCAAATATTCATTTGCAAAATATCCACAAGGAAAATAAGAGCATAACAAGAGAAAATTAGGCAAATCAAGACAATGGGGACATTAATCTATAATTGTGGATGTAGTATTTGGAGAAATTTTATGTAATTTTTATTGGAATTCCATCATAAACGAATTCTGAAAGTTTCGAGCTAAATTAAGCAATAGAGCAATTATCAGTACTCCTTATTCTCTTTTACATATTCAGAAATTAAGCTTTATGTCCAAGGGATATTGCATCTCTCACTGATCATGCTGATAGCCAGCCAGTGAGACAAAAATAAGCTTGAAAGCACCATCTAGTCTGTAAAGTCTCCAGATTTCTATTGAACACCTCCAGATAAAAGCTGTTTTTTAATAGGCTGCCATTTTATTCATTAAAATCACGATAGAATTTGCTGCTAATTTCCTTTCGAAAGCTTTTTAAGGTTTATTTTTGTTGTCTGCTAAGCAAAGTATGCATGAATGGAACATTAAAATTGCTTAAATATACTCTAATTAGCCTTTTTGGTGTTCAGATAAATACAATACATTTTTTTTTATTTATATGAACATAATAGTTTCTTTGATAAATAAACTTGAACAGTTAAATTTCTTAAAAGTATATATTCTTTTAAAAATTATATGTAAATAATTCAGATCACATTTCATTAATTGGAAAGACTTTGAAAATTAGGGTTCACCATCGGCTTCAAATTATGAGTTAAGTGCATCCCCGATACAATTATAACATCATGGAACATTACAGAATGCTTTAATGAATGAATATCACGTGTTAACGTTTATATAAAAGAATTAGGCTCTTCTCCTGCTTTATCTCTTCTATTCTTTTCATAGCTGGTAACTATTTTATTGAAAAAGTCAAACAAGAATATAGATATATAAATTCTTGTTTGACTTATATATACATATATATCATAATCTTTGCTTGTGTATTTTAAATGGCATAAAAATAAAATAATGATATTGTTTAATTACCATGGAAACAACATTATATTAATACAATTTAAGTTTCAAAGAGTTAATTATATTATAGAATATGATATTCTACGTAATACACATCCTCACCTATTCTAACCATGATGTTCTCCCCATCAGATGTAGTCATGTTGTTAACTTGGACGATCATGTCTAGTGCTGCCTTAGCTACATGCTGAGCGTGGTCCGGCCTTCGCTCCGGAGCTCCACCCACAAGCATGTACACCTGACCAACAGTTTCTACCTAAAATTAACCAACGTTATATTCTGGGAATCTATCATTACTTTTAAATTTGGTTGTATAGCTTTTTATAGTTTTATTACTTCATTATATTTTCGTTGTGGTTGAAATTGTACCGATTTATGTGAACCATAATATTTGGTTAACATTTACCGTAAATATGACATTTAAGCCTGACAGGATAAAATTTCTAAAGAAATTAACTCCTTATCTTGGATTGAGTAAGGATAGTCAATAAGAATTGGGGAAAGAATAATAATAGTTTTAAAATTGAATAAAATATTGCTAATTTACAAAAAAAAGTAATGACAATTACTAATGTATGAACTTTCGATAATATTTGTCAATTCTGGTGAAAATTTTATAACAGTTTGTTTCGGAAAAAGAAAATACATCAATAATTTTAAAATTCACGTTTATCAAAATCTTGTTTAATTATACACCTTATTACAAAATGTTACTTGAAATTTCATTTAGTTATGAATGAAAAGGGTCATGATGATGAATACATGTCACTAATTTCATTCAAATTATGATGATCCATATGAAATTAAGATAGCCATTGATTGTTATACTTATAGATGTAACAGCCACATATGTGGATTTAAATATTCAATTAAAAATTATGCAATCATTTTGTGTTGCAGGTTTGCTACTTGTCACAATTTATTGTTTGATATTTTTTAACTAACAGAATTTCAAACGTTACCAAATTTAAATGTTACTTGGTCCATTAAGAGGGTTTCCAATAATTAGTTTTTAATATTTCTATAAAACATAGTATTGAAAAGAGATTATAACTTTTAATAAATATTTATTTTAATACAAGTAAATACACTAAAAATAATTTGCCGTCTAATAACTCTAAAGTGAAAATTTGCAAACAGCTGAAAAATGACTGGATCGAAAACTGATTGTAGAATATTTTATATATGACATACTTAGAATGCAAGATATAGAAATTATTTGAAAGATTAGCAATTGATCAAATTATTTTTAGGATTTGGAGATCTTGGCCGTAACTTGATCAATTGCTAACTAAGGTCCTGTTATCGGCATTCTATTTGAAGTTTTATATAAATCAGGTATACATAGAAATTAGGGATAACACCGGAGAAGCAAGTTTCAATGAAGTTGAGTGAAAAAAAAGAATATTCTAATTTTCTTAAAAATACATCGTAACTTAATTTCAATAAAATACCACTTGATTTAATCGCAAAAGTATTTTCAAGAGAAAAATTTATCTAAATTCAATTAAAGGAATTATGAAAAATGTTCTTAGTAAAATATAAAAATATATTTTTTAGAGAAAACAGAATATTACTTTGAACACGTTGTGAGCATCTGTGACTTTATCAAAAAGCGAAAACACTTCATTGATACACGTCACAGCTTCCATGGCATTTAGACGTGCGCATAACTCAGAGAATTCCACGATTTCCCCAAACAGAACAGTTACGTCATCAAAGGACTGAAAATAAATTAAATAATAAATATAAAATACATTTCTTTCTTATGTCTGCACATACCGAAAAGAAATCGAATAATTTTTCACAGTATTTTCCTTCAAAATTTGAAACGCATCAAAAGGTTAACAAACTAATTAGTGTCAAAAATTCCAAAAAGAAAACGACTTTTAATTTAGATAGAAACAATATGTTCTTTCATAACGCGAATTTCTTCCAATTACTAATCATTTCCTGTTTTGGTTTGCTTAAAAATGCGTGCTTAGAAAATGGCTTTCAAGAAATAAAAAGCCCATATAGGGATCAAACAATTTCTTGCAAAAACAGTAGTAAAATGGAAGACTGTTGAATAAATCTTAGAATTATAGCTGTAGTAATATTTATTATATTTATAGCTGTAGTATTGTTAATAATAGTGTAGTAACAGTATTTTTTAGAAATCTTTATTTAGAATAAACAGCCAATTATATATTTAAAATTATGCATTTGATCTATTATTTTGAAAATTAGTTTTATTACAACTTTTATATAAATATAATTTTAATAAAAGTTTTAGAATGTAATTTAAATAAGTGTCATTATTAAATAGAGAATTATATTATAAGAGTATAGCATATTTTATACCATTTTAAGGTAATTCTAAAATACTTTAATTAATTTCCGTCTGCATATATGAGTTTCTAAAAATCCACTGTTATAATACATGTATTGGATATTTGTGCATTAGAGAAAATAAATAGGAGAAATATGGCAGAAGAAATAAGTAGCAATATAAATTGCGGTTCCATCCCAGCTCCTGTTGAACTACAAGACATGTGGATAATGCACTTTGTCATGTATATCTATTAAATAGAGTTATTTGGAATTATTCTGGAATTCTTGATTCTTACATGTAAATATAGTTTATTATCAAATGAAATGTCATCTCGAAAAGTAAAAAACCGGCAGATTTTCAAATATCTTACTATACTCAAAAACTGTGGTACATGAATACTGCATTTCTACTTTCTGTATGCTCAGCTGTTGATATAAGTTCTTGAGATTTTTGGAGCTCTTCCATTGTAACTCGTAAATTCGCCCTGATATCTTTGATGTTTACTTGGTTAGTAAAATGTGAATAATAAAAGCATAACAATATACTCTAAGCTATATTATATCAATCTATATTAAATACTATAATAAAAAGAATTGGCCTCACTATAGCCTAACGGTCGGACCACGATCTTCTGTTGATCGTGAGAGATAGATGCTTTTATTTCTACTTGCATATCTAATGAAGTATGTGCTAGGGGGTTTTCGCGGTTTTCTTTTTAAGACACATGAATATGACTCACTTTTATAAAATTCACTCAGAATGCATAATCCTGTGGGTATTCGAATGTTTTATGGCAGATTTCACGTTAATTACTTAACATAAGATTAAAGTGCTGAATATTCATCTACCAAATTAGCTCTCATTTGTGTTCAGATTATTTTTATCTTACAGAGCTTTAAGGGTTATTACAAAACTCAGACTTAGTAATTCGTCTTATTAAGATTTATAATTCTTCAAATTAATGATATTGCAAAGCAGCGAAATTTTTATTTAACTATTCGTTATTTTAACATAAATTTTTTATAATATGCATTATGTAACTGATACAAAAAAAAACTGTGGAATGAGAGCTTTTAAAATGTCAATTTGTAGCAATGTTATTCAGCAAAGTGAAGCATTATTTGTAGTGGGCAATGATTAGGAGGATGACCACATTCTCCTTCACTGAGTAGCTGGAGTTCCGTGGGTTGGGGACATGACAACGTTAATCAGTGACGTTCAATGTCCTTCCACTAGTGGGGTGTGGATAAGGACAGGAGGGTGCCAGCTAAGGTGTGACCTCGTTACCTGGTTGAGGCTCAAACTTATGAGGTGCTGGGTGATAGGTGAGTATTCCAAACCAGTTAACCTTAAAACGCAGACCAGGGCGCACCTGCACCACTATGCATATACGTAGCAATGTTATTTGTTCGACTGATAATAGAGTATATGATTCATGTTCCTCTAGATTTATAGTTGTCATAATATTATTATAAAATTATATGCTTTATTATGTAACAAATCATGTCCATTTGCAAAAATTTTTCTTTTTAGTACAAATGAAATTTCTTTTGCATAAAAATAAATTCAATTGAAGTTATTAGCATTTATATTTGAATGCTATTTGACTTTGAAAAACTTGTAAAGAGTTTGATGTTATTCAATTTTATAGTTTACCTCACAAGTTTCAATTGCATCTTCACCATTTCGTAACCTTAAGGCGACTGCTTTGGGGATCATTGAATAAAGAAGATCATCTCCTTTCTGCTTCCATTCATCTCTCTTCTTTAGATTCTCTTCCAGCTTTTTACTTCTTTCTTCTTGCTGAAACGATCAAGACGTATCTTACTTTAATCTCCATAAAAATGGTTAACTAAATTTGTATTTAACTTACAAAAGAAATCCAAGCAAATATTGTTAGTTAAAATGGTTTCTAATGCTGCAGCTTTCTTAAATTAAATGAGCTTGGAAAATTTCAGTTAAAGCATCTTTCGAAAATCATGATCGTATTTCTATAAATTCTTTTGATGATAGCATTATGTCAAAAATATAATTCCATTTTTTTCTTTTGAATTGTAAATCAAGTCATTATTAACAGTAGAACAATTAAAATTGGTTATTATTGACAAAAAAAATTACAGACTTCCACTTTATTGAGTTCTTTAAAGGAAAAGCTACCGAAAATTTGCAGGCAATACTCCTAAAGAATAAAACGGAAATTTTTTATTTGTAAAATTTTTAAATTTAACGTTTTGTTTCAAAACAATGCTATAAAATGTGCAAGAGGTTTCAACTGATCAAAGAGATTTTACGATAACAATTCAATACCAACTTTCACCGCGTCTGATTTTTTTTTGTATAAACAAATACATGTTTCTATGCTATTTTCGTAAATATTATGATTAGATCCATCACTCTGAAATTCTTACAGAAATGAAAAACTTAAAATTATTTTGCAGTTTTTCCATTATTCAAATTTTTCCATTATATTTCTTGTGTTAATGCATTAGCAGTTATTTTTGTATTTATTACCATTTAGTGTCAAGGGTTTTCAACTGAAAGCATTTATAAAATGTATAAGTATACACATACATCGTTTGTTTTGATAGTTTTTATATAACTATTTTATTAGTATAATCCATTTATATAAGTTTTTTTAATTGTTATATGAATATGAAATCAAGCAATTATATTATCATAAACAGTAATCATTGTCATAAATCATTATATTGGTGTACTTCTTTGTTTTAAATATATGCCACTGACAAAGCATAAGCAAGTGTAATTAATATAATAAATATTAATATTAATTAATATGTGTAAAATGATTATTATTAATTTAAATTTTTAAGTTATGTTATTCAGTTCATAATATGAAGAAAATTGACAAATGAAAGTGTTCAAGGAAAGATATAGAAACTAAAATCGCTTATACATATTTTCCATTTATCATCTGATGTGAACAATGAGTATGTAAAATGGAGTGTTTCGAACTATGTAGCGTAAAACAAATGGGAAATTCATTAATGCTTTTAGACCATTAAATAAGCTCTGAAGGATATAAAGCGGGGAGAATATTTGTAATAACTATTATTATAATATTTTATTGGATTTTTTCTTTTTTAATAATAAATGTATATAAGTGAGAATACATCCAGACACTACATGTGCAATCCGATTTGGAATTAAATACTTTGGCTAAACTATAATTTGATGAGATACATTATACTATTACAGTTTTTACTTTATAACAAAGTAAAAGTAATCGTAAGCAGTTGAAAGTATGTAGTAGAGGGTATAAAGATCAAGGGTATTCCTTTTGCTTCTTAGAATGCCGTTGAATAAAATAAATATTTAAAAGCAAGTTATTAGACATATTTTAGAGATTTTAAAATGTCTCTTTTTACCTCATTTTTAAGTTTTTTTTTAATTATATGAAAACTTTCAATTTTTAACGTGCTTAACAACATTAGGCTTAAAGCTAAAATTCAATAAACCAAGAATTCGTAGATTTCAAAGAATTGGTACCAAACGTGCCAAGCAAAATACACATGTGCCAATTACCACCAATACTTAAGATTATAAAGAACAAAATTTCTTCTATTTTAAGTTTTCACAATATATCAATCTTCATTGTAAACAACGGTTTAAAAATCCTTCATTTGTGTGAAATTTTCATTTTTGTTGTAACAAATTATGAGTGATTTTATACACAATCTATTTTAAAGTTCTTTGCTATTTTTATTGCTTATGGGAATATGAAAACATTTTTATTTGCGTGCGTTAACGCTACTATTTAAATAATTGAAAAAAGGCATAAGCATTTTATCATCTAAATAGATCATAAGAGTGGTTGCTAATTTCGTAAAATATAAGATAAATGGATGAACGATTTCACAAGTTGAAGAATGATTTCAAGGTAAAAATAATAATGTGATTACTTTATTTATACAATTTAATCGCGGGAAATTATTCCTTATGGAATGTCACAATATTAAGATGTTATCTAAAGGAAAAGCTTTTTTTTTCTATATCTGAACATTCTGCACAAGAATTTAAAATTTATTTAGAAACTTTTTACAGTTTGGAGGTAAATATTTTCGGATACATACTCTGTACTTTAAAATGTATGTACTGCCTCGATTCTTATATAAATCTGACTTTACTAATTTTATTGCAGATAATCTATTAAATCTAAATCTGTGCGTGTATGCTTACATATCTCTTAAATTCAAAGATGACAAGGTATTTATAATTAAGAAGCTTTGCTGGCGGTTGAATGAGCAGTTAACAACTCTTCCGTCTCAGGCACAAATGTTTGCAATGTTCTAGTTGAAACAGTAGGTTCAGGTCAAACTAGCACTCAAGAACAAAAAATGAATACGCAGTAAAAAGAAAAATCATACACTCAAATTTTAAAGCTTTATAAATTTCATAAAAATATTAAATTATGCATGCTTAATTTAATATGAAATATGAAAAAAAATTATTTTATAAGTGATATCTTTAAAATATATTTGAGAAACATTTTTATAGGTATAACCAAACATGATAGAGAAAAATGAAATGGAATTTTTAAATTTTCCTCTTATGTAGTCCATTAAAAAATTACCATTTAAAAATTCAACTTTTCCATGTAATATTTAAAAAATTCTTCGATATTACAAAGAAGGCCGACAAAGCATAAAATGCAAAAATGGAAATGCATGTGAAGAGTTTTATATACAATAAGGAAGCAAATAAGGACATTTAAATGCATTGAATCTTATGTAATAAAATGTCGCTTTTACTGCCCTCTATCAAGAAAAGTTTTGAAGACATCGGAAGGTATCTGTAAGTTATCTCTTACATATCACAGTTAAAAGTTTCAGTTTTAAATAATATTTGTACAAGTATTATTCATTGAAGCGTAAGTTTCAGTGTGATCGCTGAAAATGTGCATGGTATATATTCACAGAAATCAGATTTAAATGAAGAAATTCAGAATAAATAAAAAGGAAAATTTCATGATATTCCTACAAAATAACAGTAAAGAAATGATAGCAGAAGAAAATTTAAAATAAGGGACCACGTCAATTTCATGATATTTATTCGGTGCATTTGTATAAAATAAAAAATGGAGAAACATTGAGAATAAGATAAAAAAAAAGAAGCTTCTCTTAAAAGTTTCGAATTATATAGGAGCGTTATCACACAGACTAATCGCTTTTGCTCTAAATTAATTATAATCATTATTTTATTTTATTTCTAAAATTTTAATTGTACACAAAATTAAAACCATTTTAAATCAACTTTTATGCATAATATGTTATATTTTTATTCCTGATCACATTCTATTAGATCATTTTGTTCTTACATTATTTTGAACTTCTAATTAGAATAGTTTTACATATATTATAATTAATAACTAGACATTTCTGTCTATACAAATTGTAAACAGAAATATTACATTTGAGACTATATTGCCATTATAGATATGAGAAGAGATGAGAATCACGGAAATTAATGTTAAAGGAGATAAAAAGAGTGCTTTTATAGTCGAATCTTTTATCCTAATGATAGGTAGCTCTTGAATGGAAGCACTTTACAGCAACTGAGAGAGGGTAATTTTTTTTCTTATTTCCTTTATTCTCAGATTTTCGAAACTGTTAATTAGCACTGAAAACTTATATCGTATAACCATTTTAAATTATAGATCTCTGGTTCAAAATGTTTTCATCATAAATAAAAAACACTACTTACACAAAGAGAGATTTTGTCTTATTTGTTTTAAATGAATTCATTTTACAGGGGTGAGGGAAGCCCATACTATCTTTCTATATGATATCATGATACTGCAGAATATTTGGTCTAAACAATATCTCCTTAATGTATTAATTTTTTGTAGAAAGTAAATATTTCATTTTTTAACACTTAGAGCTCAAATCTTAAATTACTTCTTGAAAATATTAATGACGAATGATTTAATGAAAAATTCTGAAATCACAGATCACAATATAAGACAGGATATTCCTTTTAACTGGATGTTGTAAGGAATATTCCGAAGAATATTCCTTATAACCTCCAAAAAAGGACCTAACAATAGATAATACCTGGCAATAGAAAATTTTATAGTTTCAAAGAGAGTCAAAACCAGCTTGCTCAGCTGAATATCACAATGAGAAGGAATCTTTCTATCTCTACTTATCTTTAATAATATCTGCAACATCAAATGAACAGTTGCATTTCAAAAATTCTTATTACGAATTTCCAATACCTAATTTAGAAATCGGAACTGTTTCATACACATCTTCCACAACATTACTAAATTTCGTGGTGAAAATTTTGACAATATTTTAGATTTTAAGAATAAAGTGTCGATAAGCAAACACCAATTAGTTCTCACCATATACCAGAGTTTTTTTACAATGAGAATTCATCATTTGGAATTGAATAAACAATTACAGCAAATTAGTAATGCCTGTCACTATTATGATGGAATCAACTATCCAATACTTAGAAATTTATGTTCAAATTCCCTATTGAATTTAATTTCTTTGTTTAATATGAGCTAAATTAAAAATGCGTTCGTCTAGTATACTCAACTGTCCTTCTACGTATGTACAATTCCTCTTTTTAATATATATATCTATATCTATCTATCTATCTATCTATTTATATATATATATATATATATATATATAT
>JAPDSC010032705.1:235446-253124 GCA_026290005.1 Latrodectus geometricus
TATTGATATTAGAATAATATTTGTAAGATAACCTCTATAATATATAAAAATCAAGAATTTTTTAGAATTTCTGATTTTATTAGTAAAATAGCAGTTATTTTATTATAACTAGTTTCTTAAGATATTAGGACTTTTTTGAAAAATAAACAAACATTTAAAAATAAGTTAATTTTATATAATAAATCATTGGTATAATTATTTCAATATTTTAAAACAAATCAGCCTAATGTATCATTCATAGAATAATATCCGGAATTAAAGAATTTCATTTGATGTGGGAAATATGACAACCAAATGTAGAAAATATGAGAAATAAGTTGTGTTGAAGTAAAATAACGTAAAATTTCATCAGTTTGTTTACATTAAAAATTACCAAAACTAGATAAATTTCAAACTATTCGGGAATATTTTTAGAGAGTACACAGAAATGTAGATAAATAGACAAGTTCAATTTATATTAAAATTGACACGGCCATATACTTTAATAACTGAAAAAAATCAATATTAACGCTAAAATTATCAAAATAATAAAAAAAAATTAATTTTATTATTAAAAATCATATGAGAATTCCTAATACGTAACAGCAAATAAAACAGGCTAAAGACTATTAAAGTTAGGAACTTGAATATTGAAAAATTATTTCATTAGTGTTAATAAATATAGTATTTTAGACTAAATATAGTACATATTTATGGTAAGCAAAAATATTATAACAATAATAAATACAGTGTTGCGCATCAAACTTGTACAATGTATTGTAAAATAAGAATACGATTTCGTAATTACTCCATTATTTTAAAATTTGACTATTAAGACTTAGAATCAACAGTGAAATGAGATATTGATTTAATAATGATGTCTGTATTATTAATACTATTATTTTGTGAGAAGCAAGTGAATCTCTTTACATAAAATGCAGAGTTTGATTGAAATAAATTTTCCTAAAATAATTTTTTTCAAAATATCAAATAATAGCCAGATACTTTATAAATAAAAGCTTCTAGTAAAAAAATGAGTCAAAATCTCTTTTGGTAAAATATATACTAGATAAATATCGAAACAACATAAATGACAGCGAAGATACCATGAATTATTAATTATATGATAAGGCTCAAGGTATTATTACAACTAAAAACATAAACAGAAAGAATGCTCTTATTTCGACCGCTTCATCGTAAAATCGAATATTATATTATTTTACTTAAGATGATAGTATTTATTTTACTTAACATGAAAGAATCAATCGAAGATTAAATGACAATGATTGTGGGATTAGAGCTATAAGGCATTTAATCTTGGATCAAAACATTCAACTTCCTTCTATGATATAAAGATTCTTTAACATGGGTATCAAATGAAGATAATTATAACCATCACAGAAAAATGTATGAATGGTCAACCACCTCCATGAAAATAATAGGGATCTGAAAATAATGGTTATCTCTAATAAACAATTAATATTAAATCAAGTGAAACATATGTTTATTTAGAAATATGATAAAGAGATATCACTTCAAGTTACATTATGAAATAATACTTCAATAGAATATGGTAACGAAAAAAATCATTATATGATGCATAGAATCATAGACTAAAACTTTTTGTGGTGATTGTGAGAACATCAATTGGTGTTGCAAAAGGAATAAACTATTCTTATGACTTGCAACTAGGATATTACGAGATAGGATTTCCGCTTGGCATATTTCTAGGATCAGTTAAAAATATTAGAAAATCAGGGCTAATACTCATTTGGAATCTTCTAGGAGGTTTCACTTACAAATTTTTCTTTTTATTACTTTATTGGTCTCTTTTAAATCAATTACAAAAGCCATACTGCGCAGGTTTCCTTTTTATGTAGAAATATCTCCCGTTGCCACAAAGCCTAATCTTCAAATCTGCACTAGGAAAAATCTGTTTTGGATCCGTAATTGTGAAAAGTGTTTGTACATAGTTTGGATCCACAGATTCAGTTACAATGAATCAGGATGTCTATATGTAAGGTAATAACTATATGTCCGTATGTAAAGTTGTATTCTAGCTATCTGGAACCCCTAGTGAAATTCAAATGCCTTAGCAACAAAGATATTTTAAAGTCCAAACATTCAACACTATTTCAGAAAAGAACCTGTTCTCTGCAATATTAAATTATGAATGTGTTTTTGATTTGCGAAAAAAATCATTCGTGAAATAAATCTTGCATCAAAAAAAAAAAAATATCCTTAAAACCTGAAAAAGTTCTTTGGTCCAAAAACTTGATTATATATATATCTATAGAATGGCAATAGGAATCTTTGATATTGAATTATATGGAATTATGGCGTTTGTTTAACATTTGTAGAAGCAGAACATTATATTCAGAGATAATGCCACGAATTTAATATCCTATTACGTGTGACTTCAATATAAATCGCTTTAAAGCAAATCATAATTAATAGAAACATTTTAAGATATAAACATACAAACTTGTCAAGAATGCACTAGGTTTGGTGATAAAGACAAAGACATATATAATAATAAAGATATATATATATATATATATATATATATATATATATATATATATATATATATATATATATATACTTTTCTAAAATTTTCAACTAAATTTTCGAGAGAACGATATGAAATGTATGTCTTATATCTGTATTCTCAAAGGATGTTGTTTAGAAAGGAAAAAAATTAACAGCCATTCTAATTTGGTGATATTCTACCTAAATTAAATACAACAAAATAGAAAAAAACATTATTTATTTATTTTTCCAAGATATACATTTTATCATGCTAAGAAGTTCAATATTAACGAATCATAATAGGCCCGTGATATTTCATTATTTTTATTGGTTGGTAGAAATATTTTAATTGAACTACTCATATTTAATTGCATTTTTTGTCACATACACACGCACAGAAAATTATTTAAATTTAAGGTTTAATTCATCAATCTGTAAACGATTACACATAATAAACTAATATCAATAATTACACTTTTGTATGATTATAAATTTTAATACGGTAAATAAATTCATAATTGTTTCGTTTTAATTCAAATAAAATTTAAAAATATAAATGTGGTTTTGAATTTGGATTACGCGCTTTAATTTAAGCTTCATTTGATTATAAAAAATGTCTCAATAAAATCTTTCGATATAATTCAAATTAACGGCTACAAAGTAAACCCAAACGTAAAGTTAAGATACCACTTAACCTATTCACATTCCCAGAAGAACAATTTCCCCCTTTAATTAATTTCCCTACAACTCCTAATCGCTTCGGTCCGTCTTTCTACTGAAACAACCTCATCTAATAAAAGAGAAGACTCCCAGTCCCAGGAGGTCGATTTCCTATTATTCCCTGCTGTACTGCAAAAAATCGGAGTTAATAGGGAAAAAAGAAACGGAGAAAGGAAATAGTTGCCGGTTTTATGAATATCCTGATAAATCGTCCTTGAGGCGCGGCTCATATGAGGGCAGGCCGTAAACACTCATTATTAGGATGGACTCTGTCGCAGGCAATTACTGTCGTTCCACTGGGGTTGAAGACTTTCCTTTCAACGTATCGATTGCATTGTTTTTTTCATGAATCCCTCTCTCCCACTGTCCCAACAATTGTGATAAGATCATGGGATAAAAATAAATCTAATTCTCTGTAAGTTCCATTTTAATTAAAGATTTCCTTACAATATAAAAGATACTCTTACAACCATTAAATTTCTCATAATTTTTATTAAACAAAATCACGCGGAAGTTTTAATAAAATAAAATACAATCTCGTAATTATATAAAATTTCTTAATATAAAAATTTATCTGTGACTTGCTTATTTGTCGCTACTTAAACGCGAGTTAATGAATTGAATGAGTAGTTAATTATTTTAGTTTTTTAAAAGTAGTAAATTAGTTCAGTTTCTTTCCTTTAAAATCATCGAAATCAATTTAATGACTGATTTCGTTACTTTAAGAAATACATCGATCTTTTTCATAAATCTGAAGTCCCACCAACTAAGAAATCAAAGGCTAGCAAACGAAAGTAGATTGAAGTGGAATTGCATAAGCAGTTTTGACGTCAAATCGCATAACCTTGTTTAATTTTGAACGTGCACCAAAGCAATAGCTTCTTGTTCCAAAATCAAATAGAATGTTCTTTTAGTTCATGTTTGAGACACTAACCAAGAACATTTTCTCATTCCCCACGATTCAATTAACACATTATTTAGTGCTTGCTATTGCATGAGCGAGAGCGGTTTTGAACATTAAAGAAAATGGATATCCTATCCATGATTGGAATGCTATTCTAGAAATTTTTTTATCCACAGGATGCTGTTTGAGTAATACTTAACCCTCGCTACTGCATGGTCAATAATATAATGGAATTAATTAAACACAACCTGTCATTAAAAACACTTATAGCTGAGTGTTTCTTTTTTTTTTTAATTTCGCCTTGTGCATAGTTTTGAGCTATTCTAAGAAGAGACAACAAAATATTACTGATCTGCCTGTGAAAAGTTTTAAATTATAACTTAATTTCAAGTACCCTTAAATCCTTTTGTTGTTACTAAAGAGACATGTAATTGAATTCGACCATAATTTATTAAGACCTACAAAATCAATATTTTATTATGATTGATTTTACTATAATAACTATAGTGACATTGAACTGAAAGTGCAAGCAAGGTATTTACTATACAAAGTTTTATCATTTAAAGTAATTAACACTTAATTTCTTACAGTGTTTTTAATAATAATTAAATTTTTACAGTGTTTTAATAATAATTGTTTTTATGTTAATTTTACTTAATATTACTAATGAACTAATTGAAATTTAATTACTAATGAACTATTTAATTTATAATATGAGTATCACACTCTGAAATGCATGAAATACACATAGGTTTATAAAGTAATATTTAAGAAATTCCAACTGTCCGAAATCATGTCCTCCACCATCAATGTATTTCAGCAACAAATTATCCGAATATTAAATGGCTCAAGACATTTATTTCCTGCAATATATAGAGAAGACCATTTATAGTTCCCTCAATCGTATCCTTGGAAAAAAATATAATCTCCATGGAGATTTTTTTAGATTGAAAAATATAGCCAAATATCTCACAAAAAAAACTATCTATCATTTTGATATGCTTTTACTCAAGGAACTCAACATTCTATATTACTGAATGAGAACATGTATTATCGTAGTGAACCATGGTACCTCTAACATTCATTTCAAGAATTATTAGAAGACATTCAGCAATTTGTTAGTCAGTTGCGACTGTTTTCTATTCTACCAGCTTATGGTTTTGACGAATTTGTTGCTTCTGAAGAAAAGAGCATGAATTACTATTTTCATGGCATAATATCTTTTGATCATTGTGCGTAAGATGTCGTCTTCAGAGATGCATACTTTCCTTTCCTGAGGTATTGTAACTTTAAAAATAGTACATATATTTCTACGTCAGTTATGCAATTTCAGAAATATTGAGGTTGTAATTTTCCTTAAATGATTCAAGGGTTTCTTTACTGACTCTGATGCGTTACACCTTTTGCCATTTTGTTAAATTATGGTGGAATCTGAGGATATAATCTGGGTCAATTGTTGAGCAACCATGGACAACATGTTTTCGATCAGTGGAAGATCCGGAGAGCGAGCAAGGCAGAGAAGCAATTCAATCTGGCGATTGACGAAGAATCCTTGAACAATGCGTGGCAGATATGGTCACGCATTTTCCTTTTGAAATATGGTTGTGGACAAGCCCTGGAGGACAACTGGCTCCAACAACTCGGAGATATAGAACTGGCTGTTCAAAGAAACGGCAATGCGTACAAGAGGAGTGCGAGAGGGATATCTAATACCATAATACCTGGTACAGGACCAGGGTGGAGGTGCATAACGCAGCTGTTCAGCATCCGCTCTCCACGGTGTCTCCAGATTCGAATGCGACCATTGTGGTGTTGTAAACAGAAGCGTGAATTGTCAGTAATTTCTTACCATTCAGCGGACCACATCCTTCTTTCATCGCACCATTGGCGGCGGTGACGTCTGTGGTTCTGGGTCAAGGGTACACATAGCAATGAACATCTTGAGGACAGACACTCTGCTGTAAATGACGTCGAATGATGCGCGCAGACTCTGGATGATGCGTTACAGACTGAATGTGCTGTGTGTGGTTGAGCGATCCGTCACTGCTATTCGCACAGTTTGTCTGTCATCACGGGAAGTGGTCCACTGAAATGGGTGCTATCGAACACGTCGGTTCGTCATACCTTCCTGCATCCAACGAGCAATTTGCATTGTTTGGTTTCGTCATTCACAATCGTCAATCACATTGCAATCGTCAATCACATTGCATTGTTTGGTTTCGTCCAATACGACTACCGACTTCTCTGACAGATAATCCAGAATTGCGGTTGATCTTTTCTTTCTTTCTTTCTTTTTTTTTTTTTAATTTAATTTATTTATTTATTTGAAAAAACCACAAGAAAAACTCAATTGCCGGACTTGAAATTGTAGAAATCTCCAAGCCTTAAATAGCGTTTTGAAGTGGCGCCTCAGCACGCATGATGTGCGTCTGTGTTGGAATTCTAATCATTTGCAAATCTCACTTTCACTAATGCATGTTATAAATTTCATGTTATTTGCATCTTTCTTTCAGAATGTTGCATTTACCTTGGGCAGCATTTTATTACAATGGCATGAAATTGATTTTATTTTCAAATGCTAATGGTAGACCTTGAACATATTTTTTTCTCTCTCTCTCTCTCTCACACACACACGCGCACACACACATCGCTTTATAAATTAAACTATAAAACAATTTTGATCATAAAAGGAAAATCGTAAAATGATAATATTCTTCAAAGTCAACTCCATCTTTCCTTCTTACTAAAATTTATTCTATGCTAAATTGCTTACAATTAACCAATAAAAATCATATGGATAAAGCATTATATGATTTCTTAAAAAAAACATTTATTTATATTCGAGTTCTTCTTGTTTACACATATGTGAAAAAGTTTAAAGTGATCTTTGAATTTAAAAGCTCAAAAAATATAATCTTGAAGTACAAATTTTATACAGGTGATTTTCATAGTTATATGAATAAATATATTATAAGAATATAAGTGTGTGGAACTTTAGTTTCATAGAAATAGAATTTTGATGGACATAATGGATCAGGAATAAGAAAAATAATGTTAATTATAAAATCAAATATTACGAGAATAAAAATTAAGAGTAAAAATTGGCCTTTTCTCTTTCTAAGACTAGGAGATAAGGATTTCTTATATACTTCCACAAAGATAAGTGGACAAAAAATTAAGCTATAAGCAGTTTTAGAAAAATTATGAATAATGCAAAGGGACATGATAACTGAAACCAAAAAGACAAGGAAAATTGAAAATAATGTTATGCAATGTTATTCAAAACAAATACATTCATAAAACGAAATAATTTAAAACATAAAAATATTGAACAAACCGATGGTTAAATTTTATGATTAAGGAGCTTATTATATTAATGACAAAAATATTGAAAAAATAAATTAATAATGTAAATAATTTATCTTTTTGATTTGGGTTTGTTTTAAATTAAAATATGTAGCTAAATAAACTGTGTTGCAGTGAAATTTATGATTATTATGTGTTATTGTCCATGTTATTATCTGTCTATATATGTGTTATTATGTTATTATCTACAATATAAATGCAATTGTGCACACATATATCTCCTCATACACATTTATCTTTATTTATGTTTTAATTTATAGTTAAACAACTCAAATAAAGAAAATATACAATTCTTCGCTCATCTGATACAAATGATCTCAATCAGATATTAAATATTTTCTGTAACATTTTTAGTTTAATATGTATTTAGGTATCAAGCATTAAGAAAGTAATTTCAAGTCATTTAAGCTTACTGTTTACATCTCAGGGATTTTATGTGGTGTAACTACATCTTTTCTACTTACACTCCAGAGGAACTACTAACTGTAACAAACTTCTTCCATAAAACCATTACCATTATCTGAAACGATGCTATGATAAGCCGAGTCATTTGATGAAAATCTTTATATATTAAGACACAGAAAATTTTATCTTACATCTAGTTTGCTCTTTTCTTATGGATGCATTTTATATGTTAAACTTTTTTCTGTCAACAAGATTTTACGATACAGCTCTACATAATTAGCAAAAAACAAAAACTGATATTGTAAATTTTGATTTTGTTGCAATTATTTTTATTTATAATATAAATGCCAAAAGCTTATATTTATTTCGTATTCATACTTTTGCTTTTTCCTTCGAAAACTTATATCAAGGAAACTTAGTTTTATTTTGTTGATTACAACATTGATTTTTACATTTTTCAGTAAATATGAAAAAAACAACAGCAATAAATCATAACTTTAAATATTAATGAAATCATTTTATTACGCAGTCTAATTTGCATGAATACATTGAAAATATGGAAAGCTCCGCAATATTTAAACTAAATAAACACATTAATTATGCTTATTTGATGTTAATTAAGCATGACATATTAATAATATATTGGACCATATCATCTAATGCGATGCGATAATTTTCCTAAATTCTTATGAATCAAAATAATTGTAACATTCAAATTTTTCAAGATTATAATTATTACAATTTTGACTTTCGATTTTTAGGAAATTTGTCCTACTTTAAGATTTTTTATCAGTGCTGTAGTGGTCGACTAAGATCTAAGCATGTCATAAAAAGAAAGTTAGGTCAGCAAAATAGGACAGCAGAAATTGTTTATACCCCTGTTCTTTGTTCTCTGCATGTTTATAAACTTTATGTTGTAGTGGGTATATGTATTGTTATGTAGGTAAATCTGCGTATACTTTAAAATGTGTAATATTTTATAGTTCTATTTAATATTTTCCATACTATTATAACTTTTGATATTTTTTACCTAACTATAATTGAAACATATGTATTTGCTTCTCACTGGGACAAGTGCCATATAGTACAATATATTCCTCTTAGAAGTCTATACAACATAAAAGAGAACACTAAACAATATCAATAGCGTTACAAAATATGACAGGCTATATTAACTGCCATACTTCGTAATATCTGTAATACATTCGTAAAATAACTTTAAAAAAGAAGATACTATTAAACAAAGAGAAAATAGCTGGTATAAATTTCGCCGTAATCCAATCACAGAAAATTTTATTATATTTAAACAATATTGATCAATTTCTCGCACAATTACAATTCACTGATTTAAGAGATGATATAGATGACAAGGATTATACCGAAATACAACTATTCATTGTATTTTTTGAAGTGAAGAAAATCTACAAAGATCTCTTGCAGGACTTATTATTTCCATGAAAAAATAATGTGTCGTCAGACTCACATTTTAGTTTTAAATTTTTAATTTCGTTTGAGCTTACATCTTATATTTTTATTTTTATTTCAGGCAAGTTTTAAACTTATAGTTACAAAATTAAGGTAAAATTCAATAAGAAACTTTTTGCTTCAATGAAGAAATAAGTTAATTACAGTATTTCTCCTCACATTTTGAAAAAAATATTATAATTTGCAGCATTTGAAAATATATACATATATTTTGGCAAAAATTGTAAACGGAATAATACGCAAGTATTGTATATATTCTTCTTCAGGGTTTACATAAACATAATATTAATTGTAGCATGTTTAGTCTAGTAAATAATTACAATTTTGGTTTGATATTTTCTGCTAAAAACAGTAGGTAGCTCAGGGATATATCTTGAGCGTTACTTTCATTAATCTGAAAATAAAATATTCAATAACAATTATTAATTACTGTCAAAGAAAAAATAACTATGGATGACTGGCCCATTTCTTTTAAATATTCAAAAACGACAAATCTGTTTAAGCATTATAATCCTTTCGATTGAAAATTAATTTCTGTACACCATATTGAATTATTATAATAATAACATTTAGAAGCTATTATACAGGGTGATTCTAAATTGTTTTTATAAATTAAGGGGGCTGATGGTAACCATCCAAAGAAGCAATAATTACATAGGAACATAGGGCCACATTCCATTCTAGTAAGCAGAAAAGAGAAATTCTTCCTTGAAAATCAACAGTGTCAGGTAAGCGAATGAATAATAACAAAATTTTCATAATCATATTTATTGTTATGTGAAAATCTCTCAGCAAATGAACAAAATGCCGACCAATTGTGTTGTTGCACAGTTGACTCCAGCGAATATACGACTGGCGCACCCTCTCGAAGATTCCTGGAGTCGTGTTAATTTTGCCGGCAACAACAACGATTCTAACCAGGAAATCTTCAGGTGAGCCCACTGGCATTTCATACACTAAAGATTTCCTGAAAAAAAAAATCCAGTGGGTTGAGGTCCAGTGAGTGAGGAGGCCAAACCACAGATTCCCAATTTTCAATTCATTATGCGGGGTAGCATTCACGAGAATTTTCGGACAGTATTATCCAAATAATACAGAAGCGATGATCTCGCGCCTTTCTTAAAGGACAATGTCTACTCTGATTGACTTTCTCTGGAAACCAAGGTAATCAATAGGAGTAAAATGCTGCTTTTTCTCTATGGAAATTTGCATACGGTAAATTCATGATAAATTTTTTATGCGTTTCTATTTTTCTCTTTTCTGCCTCTCAGAGTGGAATGAGACCCTATGTTATTATTGCTTGCCTTGATGGGCACTATCACCCCTCTTAATTAGTAAAAACAATTTAGAATCCCCCTGTAGTTTTAAAATACTTTTCAGTACTTCAATGAAAGACATCCATTTTTTAAATATAATAATTTTTTAATGTAATGATTCGAATAGGAATGGAAATTCCTTAAATTTTTATTTAATTGAATTTCCCTATGTAAATATGTGTGCTGATGTTATCCACATCAGCATGTATTAAGAATTCCAGCAAATTCTTTCAGAATATTCTTTGTCCAAACTTTATATTTTACTTCACAAAAGCTTTCAGTTGTTGATTTGGATAATATATTTATTTTTAAATAAATCTCAAATAAATCATTCATTGTTTTTTAACTACATGATGTAATTCATTATTAAAGTCAATTTATTATTTGGTTTAAAAGTTAAAGCAAACTTATCCTTAATTGATTCGCTTAGTTTTAATTTCTTTACTATTTTAAACAATCTTTCCCCTTGAAAAGAATCACAGATTTTTTAATATAAACCATAAAAATATTAGAACACAATATTCAACAGAGTTTCCTCTGTAATAAAGATCACCAGGGTGATTATGAAGTCATTAAACACTGAATTCTGGACTCTTTATATGCATTTAAATTCCTTCATTAATGGCATATTGGGAAAAGCGAAAAATCTTACAAACTTCAAAAATCAAAAATAGTAAATACCTTTTTTAAATTACACAGTGGAAATTTAAAAAAAAGAAAATCTAGTACCGAACATAGTTTTCGCCATTCCCAGCAGTTAGGCATAGATGATAATTTTAAAAGGGAAAATTCAGTAGTAACTAATCTTAACAAAAATCAGTAAGTAAACAGAAATCCGGAATAGTGTCACATCATTTACATAAGTTACATTAAAGAATAAGTTGTTTTATAGTAAGTTGAAATCACTGTTAATGATTTAAATGAATAATGAAGACTGTAAATATAATTTTGAAAATGAAATATGTATCTAATTAACCAGACTAAAATAAGCTCCATTCCATTATGTGCAACCTTTCTCTAATTTTCCCGGAAGAAAAAACTGTGTGGACAAACAGAATACGCGTGCGCCGATTTTATTTCTATTGATCATCGATGACAAAATCTTTTAAGATGCACAAGTAATGTCAAATATACAGTAATGTTAGGAATAACTTTTGTGTTTGAAAACCAGAATAATTTTACATAGAACTTCAACAAAATCTACTTTGGATTGGTCTTGCAAACGCTGTTTTTTAAAACAAACTTCATAAATCATTATGTATACCTTCAATTTCAGAATGTATATATATTGGGCCCTTTAATTTGCAAAATGTTTCAAATACTTTTCTTGTTTGCCTACGCAATAATCGAGTAATACAACGAATATATTTTGGTTGTATGAATGTTGTTTGATTATTCACAAACTTTGGAATCTGTTTTAGATTAAGTTAATTTGGAAGCCTTAACAAAAATAAAGAGAAATTATTTACCATTCATTTAATCAGAATTGTCACTTTATTTTTAATAAAAAGATTATATACTTATTTTTCTGCGATTTCTTATTTCTTATAAAAATGATTTTATTATATAAAACAATGTGTCGAGAATAACTTTTATATTATAAAATGTATTCTACAGGAGAATATTATACACCAATAATTTTATTCAGAGTAGAAGAAGAACATATTCTTATCAGCATTGAAATATACAATAGATTTGCAATAAAAGTGTGAAACAAAATCCAAATCATGGAGCAGTAAAAAAAATTATTGTCACCAAAATTGCTAATATTAAGGTAGAAATTATTTCTCCAATAGTTTTATCTTTAATTACAATAATGAGCATGAACTACATCTATATCTACAGTTTATTTAGTACTGTTTCGGTTTTGCATTATATAATCCCATGAAAATATATGCTTCGTTATAAGATATCCATTCTGAGAAAATACAAATAACACTCACAAAGGAACACAGAGGTAGATGATAGCATCCCAGTCTTCAATGAGCCTCATTTGCCCCTTTAGCAACAGGTTCCGCGTAGAAGCACTGTTCCTCCGATCGCAAATCGGATGCTTTGTGAAACGGGAATTCAAACACTCCAGTTCGATCACAACCTTCTGCAAAATGAATATCTAAAAGAAATAAATGAATAATTATTAACTAGTTTTACTAATTGTTCAATAACTAATAAAAATATTTATTAAAAGTTTTCAGACATAAATTTTGCATCAGAAACATTTTGATAAAAAAATATAAATTCATATGAAACGCAAAAATGTTAAACAGTTGTTGAATGGTTTACAATTCTAGCAATTTAAAATGGTGGTATGTTTTGATACAGCTGTATTCTATTAACAAATAAAATCTTAAAACAAATTTTGTCACTACCAATTCAGATGATTTTCTTTTACTTCGAACTTTCAATCTATATAGTTATAATTTACATCACAAGAAATCTCTCTCTATGACATTTTGTATGGTACATTATTATTATCAAGTAGTCAAAATCGCTTCAGTGCACATTAGTAAAAACTTCGAAACCTGAAACAAGATACGTTAGAAAAGTTATAAAAAACCAAATTTATTTTAATGTACATTTGTAAGAGATCATTTGAAATACAAATTAAATACGCGAAAAAAAAATCGTTAAATTACAATGACATATGCTGGACATATGAGTCATAGTTTTCAATATTAAAATTTTTTGAAGAATTCAGATTGATAATATTTGTTTCATAATCCTTATATATTTTATAAAGATAATCCAACTAACAAATTCAAGTCAACTTATAGAGAACGTATAACGAAATTTAAACTTTCAATTTTTAATTTCATTATGACAACTTGTGAGCATCGCAGAATATTCAAAGAGTTTAAAATGCAACTTACATTTTAGAGAAAAACATTTCAATAGCTTTTTTTATTGAAAAGAATATTTGATAGTAGAAATAAGTTTAATATACCAATTTATCTAATTGAATTAAATAATCTTACTTTGAAATTTATAGCTTTAGAATTATTTCTCAACAAATATGAATATGTTTTCTTAAATGCTTTCTTCACAGTAAAACAGCTACTTCAGTCACATAACTACTATTCTTTACGCCATCAGGTAAATCACCGTTCATTATTAGTAGTAAAACACAATTCATTATTGTTTTACTTATTAAAACAATATTTGTAGCTCTTATGGTTGACCTTACATAGAAAATATTCGCTGTGCAATTTATTTGCTACTCATTAAAAGGCAAACACCAGAGCCGCATATTATACAAATTGGTAGGATATAATTGCAGATAAGGAGAAAATAAAAATGATTAAACTTGCCAATATCCAGTTTAAAAAGGGGATTTACATAAAGGAAGGCTTAATTGGTACAAAAGAATACGAAGTATGACTTTTATCAACAGCAAGATAAATTTTGAGATTGAACTGAGGCTCCTCGTTTGATTGTATGAATGTATTATGTTCGCAACATGTTTGTATGGTTAAGGGATTAACCATTGAAATGAGAGACACTGGTTTTAAAATCTACCATATCGTTACGCATTTGCACCGAAATATTAAAAACACAGTTCAACATCACTATATTCAGATGATGGTCAAAATGACAACGACCTCCACTAAGAGTAAAAAATGTCAATTGTTATTAGACTAGTTAAATCATTAGGTTACATAATTAGTTAATATTGAGATTTAATATATACTAAAGAGGAATTCAGTATCACATATCAGCTTTACTCAGCTCAGAAGATTCAGTAATTTCTGCATAAACCAAAATGATATTCGGAGAAGAACCTAATGATCTTGTTATAGGAGTTATTTTAAAGTCAAAATGTCATGGTTAGAAGCTAGCATGATTGTTTAGTAAAGTAACAGTGGTAATTACAATAAAAATGTTTCTTTTAAGTGATGGATCTCACTTTTGGCTGGAATAGTCTAGTGTACTGTGATAGTCAGAAACTAAATTAGAAAAAGTGGCCAAATTATCAACAACATCACAAGAAAACATCATTCTAAGAAATTCTATTATAGGAATAATAATTTATGATAGAGCACCATTTGGAGTATAAACAATTGATATAAGCAAAATATATAAACTTCATTTGTATGTTTCTTTTTTCTGGAAAACATTTTATGAACAATATTCGCGTAACAGAAAAAAAACCACTGATTTCCAAAGTATATAACTCGAGTGATGGTATATGGAGATAGCAGAAATGATGAATCTATATCTCATTGTTCAACAATTTGTTAAAGTTCAGAAAATTTAAATTATAGATTTTGCTTAAATTAGCACTTGTGTGAAAAATGTAACTAAAATGCTTAAAAAAAACGAAAGAAAAAACTAAGTGAATTAAATAGTCTTTCAGTATTGTCTAGGAGTAAGCTCCATGATTTTTTAATTCAAAGAGCGTGTCTATGTCATTGGCTGATGGTGTACTCTTGAACATAGTGCAATCTGTTTTAGCCTCCATTACTAATATACTGAGTCATCACATTATGTTAATGTGGTCAAACAGTCAGTACCATGATTATTGTTTCATGGTGTTACAATAACTGCTTTTCAACAGGATGAGCCGAAACTGCGTATTGTTTGTTCTACTGCATGAAATCTGTGAATGTCTGTGTACTCATGAAATCTGTGAGCATGAAAATGAGGACATTCTACTATAACAAACTATATGTTCTGATTCGTTTCTAACTGATAACATTTGTCACTCCATTGAATTTATTTTACATACAATTCTTGAAAAAGATAATGAATATAAATATAATATATGCTATTTTATACAATATTTTCCAAAAACCTAAATTTTTAAAATTAAGTAAACGTTAGAATATTACAATAAAGAACACATAATCATTTTAGAAAAAAGAATATTATTTTCTTGAGCACCATTTTCATAACAATTAATATACTAACAAAGAAATTATTGCAACCTGTAAATTAATATGATTAACTTTAAACTTATTCCTTTAGAGAAAAACTGTCACTTTTACAAAACGGGCAAGGATCAAATAAGAAAAGAAAAAAAAAGAAAGAAACAATTTTTAATGCGATTCATTCAGTTACAGTGCCTCCTATTGTTTATTCTCACCTAAAACATAGATGTTTTTAGTGGTTTGAAATCAATTTTTAGCGTTAAGACTATATTAAATTAGCTTGTATGTGCAAAAAGGAATTAAAGAGCAAAAAACAAATAAATCCACCTGTGCAACTAAATTTTGTGTACAAAAAAGTGACCGTAAAGCAATAAATGAATTAGACCGAATCAAGGGAACACGATTCCAATAGTGTCACCAATAGGACTATATTTGATTAGAGAAAAGTTTTGTTCACGGATGAATCGAAATTTTCTTTGCAACCTGATAAAATGTATTTAAGAATTCAGATAAAATAAAATAAAGTTATTTGCTTCAAAGTATCTCAGAACATCATGTATTAATAGCAAAAAAAGGTTTTGTGGGTAGGAATTTCATTGGAAAACTTCATTGTACAGCATATCTTCAGACGATGTTCTATAATACTCCATCGCATTGTGATATTGTATACTACAAAATTTGCCTGCTTTTGTTTCAATGGAGGATAATGCTCATCCTTATTGAGCTGTTTTCTTCAACAACTGTCTAGAAAGTGAAGACATACTTAAGAAGAAACCAATATTTACCTTACCTAAGCCCAGTAAATATCACTTCTTATTGTGGTTATACACTTCTTGCCATTAAAAAGAGTTACCAACAAAAATAAGTTTAAAATTGAAAGAAAAACATGACATAAATAGAGTATGCGAACATCTCTTAGCTTTGTCCATAGTTTACAGCGCTTGAACATGCTTTAGAAGTGATGATTAATCACCGCAGAATCAAATAATCGCTATCTATGTAGTAAAACAATTTATAAAGTGCAAAAGTATGGTGGAGTTTATGAAATGTCATACGCAGCATGGTTAGAGGCATCCCAAAGTTTATTAATAAGATTCAATTTGGGTAAATAGTCAGCCATTTCATACACACAATTTTCTTCTTTTCAAGATCTTCGAAAATTACTGCTGTGTGGAAACAGGATTTATCATTCATTATATGAAAATTTTATAACTGACCCAGTCTAAGTTTTACAATTGATTTAGTTTGTATTACAATCTATTATTTTTTTTCACGGCCATCTTATATGGGACTAAAACATCATCTCGATATCGAAGATCTGTAATAGAATCTCATTTAAAAATGTTCATGCCTGAAAAGTTAAGTTTGTTTGTCGCTCACGGTAATATTTTGAACTAAAGTAACTAATGAGACTAGGTTGGTTGGTTTGTTGGGTTTTATGACGCAAGGTCCAAGAAAGGACATGCTGCGCCAAAATTAGACTAGGACATAGACTTTGTAATGAATACTGAACCATTACAAGCATCTACATCCGATATGGATATCAAACCCAAGTATTTTTGAATCGAATCTTAGAGTGTTAAACATCTGATTATCGAGTTAATTCAAAAGGTAAAGAAAACTTTTAAGAACAGAGCTGTATATCATTATACATAGTATCGTCAAAATTGTTTATTGTTAAATTCTATTAAATGACCCGGCTTATCAAACGATTAACTATTAAATTGTATGAATATGAAAGAGTTTTTATATATTTTGTGTCTCGTTAAACAATGAAACTTGCTTTCCTAAACTCGACAAAAATGTTTGGTGTCATTGTTTTCCTCCAGAGAATAGGAAACTTATATAAAAAGTTATTGTAAAATATATGATTAATTAATAACTGAATACTTAACATTTCGCTGTTAAACTTACCAGTTCATGACTAGTTCCAATTTCATAAATTAGGCTTCACGCCCGACGTGATATGGTTGCACGTTATTCTTAAAAATCTATTTTAAATTGTAATTTTCAGTTGAACTAACCCTTTCCCCAAAAAGTAAACACACATAAAGTCAAGTAGTAATATATATATATATATATATATATATATATATATATATA
>JAPDSC010032705.1:253524-273805 GCA_026290005.1 Latrodectus geometricus
TATATATATATATATATATATATATATATATATATATATAATTTAGGTTTGAATCTATTTTCGTATTAGAATTTACCTTAATAAAAGATAGCTGACTTGAAATCGTTTTTATCAATATGGATCATTTATTTATTTATTAGATACTTTTAGAAAATCAATAAACTTTGCTAAAATAACTTTTTTTCCGAGAGAAAATAAACTTGTCCGGCATGTATTGAAAGTATACAATAGCTAAAACTTACTCCAACTTTGTCTAAAATAAATTTTAATCAGCCTAATTGATTTCTAAATTACTGCTACTACTCCTCGGGTCTACAATCCTTGCATAATTTAGGCCTCCTTCACTTAACTATCCCACTTTTTCGATCCCTAACTTTTGTCTTCCAATTTTTGATCTTCAACTTTTTCACACACACACATCCTCTTCCACCTCATCCAGTTATTATTCTATATAGAGTCCAACCTTTTTTTTACCCACCAGTTTTCCTCTATGTATTTTCTTTGATATTCTTTCATCGTTAATTCGCTTCTGATGTCCAAGCCATTGTATTTTTTTTTGTTTTTATTATATTACTATTACTAGAAAATCTTTTCATTTATCTATCTGAATTAAAAAGAAAAATTATCTTAATCTATTCTGAATTATTTCTATAATCCTAAACATATCTTCACTTGTAAATGGTCCATATGGTTTCCTTTAATAAAAAATGTTTCTTTCAAAGGTAATAGGCATTTTTTTTAGTAGTAGCCCAAGTTTCTGCTGCATAAATTACAATGAATCTGATTATAGTTTTAATTTTTGAGAGCACAGAGTATTTAAATAGTTTAATTATTGAAAAGTAGCATTTATTTCCAGCTACCAGTCTTGACTTCATTTAATCCCCCCCCCACTGACAGTTGAACCGAGATATTTAAATTCAGCCAATCTTTCAAAACTAAGCTCAGTGTTTACTGCTCTGGTGACCGAAATACATCCTCCATCCATAACAACTTATTTAGTTTGTTAATCAGGAATCTAACTGTCATCGCCTCCCTTCTCTAGATCTTTATAGTTTTCAGTTAGACATTTTTCATTTCTAGACATAAAGTCCAAATTATTCTCATGATTTCTATACTGCAAATAAAACTATTCCTATTGATTACATTTTCTACATATTCGGCTAAGCTGAATTGCTTATTTGAAAACGTCTATGTACACAGAGATCAATATTTTTTTAAACACGTAAGCGAAACACAGTTCAATGAAATTATCGCCAGAAAGAAATGGCTGTGTTTATGTATTATCCTTTATTCACCGTAAAAATATAGCATCGAATTTTGCAAGTTTTGATTTTTTTTTTCAAAATGTGAAGGAAATGAAGAAAAGTTTACTAATATTTCCGTTTTAACAAATGGATAAAAAATTTATTTGCAATTTAAATGGTGCTAAATCGCATCATTAAATGGCATATTTTTTTTTCGCAGATAAAGATTTTTAAAGTATAGACTAGAAATTAGTTTAAAACATCTCTAATACATACATTTCTCATGAATAAAGAATCGGGTTCAATAAAACACACGAGCAAGGTTTGTGAAATAGATTTGAACATCTGTACCAGAATTAAAATTATTTTATTGTGAATTGAAGATGGTAAAAGCATACATACCAAATCAATTAGTAGTTTTTTTTATGCATTTAAAAGTTGAATATAGATTAAACTACACTACAATGTATTATAAAACAGGTCATAGTATCCAAACCCATTTATCAAATAATCCATAAGAATAACACTCAAAACAACATACTATAATCATTTTCTAATAGTAGGATTTTTGTTTATCACTTTAAAGGTTTAAATTCATTTTTTTGTATATTAGTTTGGGGAAAAAGTAATCCATTATTTTTTCGGTAGACATCTGTAGTGATCGATATCTCGTGAGGTATCTATCAAACAATTTCAGATTTATGCTCGTTGGAAAGCTGACATTTGACACTAAAATATCCTCTTGCGGTTTTTTGTTTGATTAATTCAGTTACGAGTACAAGGTTTTAAAAATGGAAGACAAGAAACAGAAAATTCGATACATTTTTGTTTTTCTCTTGTAACGGCGAAAAAGATTGCCAGGTGGCTAAAATTGGGAAAGGTGTTTATCGTCCTATATAAGACTGTAACAACCAGTTACGTACAATTTTTGTTTTGTCGATTCCGTTCGGGTATTTTTGATGTTAGAGATGCACCTCGCATGTGGATACAACATCGTCGAAAATGTCTGTAAAATATCAAAAATGGTCGAAGTTGACCGCAAGTCAGCAGTAGTAACGCGCAAGACCTAAAAATCTACATGAAAACTGTTTTAAACCTTTATACAAAGCGAATCCAAAAGAAGTTACTTAAAGTTCACGTAAAAATAATGGATTTCTTTTTCCCCAACCTAATATTAAAGTTAATTCTATCCATACCTACAATACCCCTTCGGAATGACTTTTTGTGAATGTCAAGCATATATATCTTTGGTGTATTAAGGAATAATTTATTTGCAATGGAAAATTGAAAACAATAGAATGTACTAATGTTACTTGTAAATAAGTAATTAATTAACAAGAATAAGCGTTACATTTAAACAAATTTATGTTATGCATTTATTAACTATTTATTAACCGATATATCCGTTTGATTTTCATGTTAAATGTTTTGCAAATAGGATCTCGAATGCAATATATATTGGTGTACTTTATATACTTTTAAATCATGTTAGTTTAATTTTTTAAATTTCTTTTCAATTAATCAAAGGTATTGAGAATTTTTTACTCTTTCGAATTTAAAACCAAAACTAATACACGCCTTTTCCAAAGTTTAGATTTCTTCATAAACGCCTCTGTTGAACTTATAAGAAAGGACAAGTTTTTATTCCATATTTCTTCTTAATTATCTTTTTTTCTTTTTCTCAGTATATTTTCTTACTAATTTTTAATTTAACTTTAATTTTATTTCTCTTAGTTTTCTTATACATTTTTCTTATTCTGAATGTTTTCTTTGAAATCTAAATTATTTATATTGATCTTATGAAAAACATTTTTTCTACGTTTAAAAATCAAATTTTTTGTTTGTGGTTTTCTAATTGCTTGTGTGCTTAATAGTTTTATTTAAATTATTCAAAAAATTGTGGAGAATTTACATAGTATTTTTATATAAATTTTACGTACTTGAAGTAAAAATTACATTGAGCAATGTGCATACAAATGTACACAAAAGAAATGTTATGCTTTTGATTAATAACAAATTAATCTATTCATATTTGTTTTAAAATCACTTAAATTTTGATGACAAAAAGTTTATATGTAAAATTAAAAGCAGTTTTTATGTTTCAAAAAGTTGTATTGGAGTGAAAAAATATTCAATTAAAATCAAAATAGTAAAAAAATTATTAGTAATTTTATATTTTTTATTTATTTATTAATTTACTCACAAAAGATCAAATCATTAACAGTCTACATTGCAAAGGAATATTATAATTCTCTTATGAATCGCTTAACTCCCGGGAGAATCTTAATAGCTGAGTTATGAGACTCAATAACAGAATGAATTTACAATTCTAGTTTACTGTTCGATGCGCAGCGAAATTGGTTGTCATGACAACCGATCTCTATTCAACTGGAAATGTGAATTTCTCACTTTATGCTTTCTGCATATTCCGAACTTGTTCAGTATGAGAAAGGGAGTTTAAAATGAAAACCCCAATGTATAATTCAATTCACGAAAATTGTCAAGCTCTAGAAATTGCTAGTGTAAGGAACTCCTTAAATTTGAGTTTAGTTTCCTATGAAATTTTTGAGTCTCTTAGTATTTTCTATTGTTATGCTGGAAAAGGAACTATTTTAATTGTTATAATATCTATATGAATTCAAAATATGTGATCAGAAATTCATCAATATATCATAACTTACAAAGAATGATTTGTATTTCTATATAAAATTCATTTTATTCTGTTACGCTTATTACTGTCACTAAATTATTCATCGTTAAAATTGTTAAACATTATAATGAAACAACTTTCTTACCAAAGATTTTTTAACTTTCAAAGTTTATAAATAAATATTTTAGAACTATATCATTATTAGATATAATACATTTTAACTTTTGTTATATAAATAAATGTATACTGTACGAAAATTTTAATAAATGCTTAATAATATTTCTTATGGTATTTAAATACATGAGGGGGAAATGAACTTTACCTCATTTGCAGTAATGATATTTTGAGTGATTAGTCTGTACAAAGAAAATCATTTAAATGTAGGGAGTAGAAACGAAGAATTGAATACTATTAAGTTATCTAGAACTATTTAAGATCCACAAAAATATTACATACATTGAGTTAAATAGAAGCTTTTCAAATGCATCTTTGTTATACTATTTTTTTAAATAATAATTTTGTAAATTTTAAAAATAAAAAGAAATATTGTACAAAATTAAAAAAAAAAATACACTATAATTCATTGATTTTATACATGTTTCTGGTCCTTCTTTTTAATACTACAAAAGTGGTGATTAAAAATGTGCTATTAAAAATTTGTAGCCAAATTTTAATGGCACAAAATGTTTCAAGAAATATGTTCTGAGCTTACAAATTTGCGCACATTGATCAAGATTCAATTAATTTAAGAAATTAGTTGTTGTTGTTGTCGTGTCCCAGCCAGGCTGGCAATATGGGGTGCGCTGCTCCATTTTTCCAATTGAACCATATGTGTGGAATCCGACTTCCTCGGTACACACATGTCATTGGTACCCGTTTATAGGGTAGGCAACCATTCAAACACACACAAAGAAAGGACAAAGACAAGAAAGAGAGAGAGAGAAAGTACATCCATGCCCAAGCCAAGATTCGAACCCAGATCCCACCCATCTGTAGTCAGGTACGCTAACCAGTAGATAGGTTGGGCCGCAAGAAATTAGATAGTTGACTGATATAACTTATATTCAGTTACTTAATTTCCCAAATCGTGTTACATAATCGCCTTTGGGGTTCTGGTTGCCTGGTTGGTTAGAATTTTCGTCCTCTTTATCGGAGGGTACTGAGTTTGAATTCCAGCTTAACCAAAGATCTGAATGGGAATGTAAATATGTTGTGGTCATAATGTTCTCCATGTGAAATGATACCTCTGGGAAATGGTAGGTGATCTTCTGCTTGAGCCCTGTTTCTAGCTTTCGAAGATCTCACTCGATTGCTTATATCTAATAGGTAGAGCTACTTGAAGGCTAGGTAAAAGGAGGCATGTTGGCGAAACAACATAATCACCTCTAGAAAGTTTTTTAATTCCGATTAAATAAAGCAGTTAGGAATACATCAACTGTATCAGTGCTAATACCAGCAATTTATATGAAGCCACTGACCAATTAAGGCTTGATTTATCAAAGGTAAGGCCGATGAACATGTTCCTTGGATCAAGTGATTGTTATGGAATTTTAAGAGTTGCACTAGTAGATGATATTTAAATCATCCTTGGCATTGACCAAAGAAGTTTGCAACTACCATCCTTGGCACAGATTGAAATTGCCATGTTAAGAAAGTCTCTGCACATTAAATAATAATAGATTCCAATGTCTCTGCTGGGTAATCTGTCAATAGGAAGATTCAATCACAAGTCTCAGTCTTGTCTGTTGAACTGGATTCAATATTATGAAGTATTTTATGATGGTAGGATTTAACGAGTGTGTTAACTAAATGTTATGTGTGTCGGATATCTCCATATCGTTAGGTGTATATAATAGCTTTCCCAACTTTAAGGAAACATTTGGTTAAATTAATCCATTAGTGGTAACATAACACTTCAAATACAAACATTAAACATTAAAATATGTAAGTCTATTTTTTTTTGGAATTCAACTCTGCAAATTTAGAATTCCACTTTGTAAATGTTTTTCTTTACTTTTTTAAGTTTTCATGATAAATTGGAATTTTATGTATCAAATATTTCATTTCTTTTCTTAATGCATGTTAATATTGTTAAATATTTAATATAGAATTAAGAATAATACATTAAAACCAAACTTATATAATTGCGATTTTTTTTAATTTTAATTTAACAATATTTATCAATGTATTTAATTTTTTGTAAATATTTACTTCAAAATTTTTTCATTTTGTTTAAGAAAACTAACTACAAGTATTTCTTTGTTTTTATTTTGTTATATAAGATTTAGAAATACATAAAACCTTTTGGTTTTAATATCTGAAGATAAATTTAATAACTAATAAATGTTGAAACTAGCAACTGATACCTGCTTAAAGAGACATGTGCGATTATATTTTTGGCTCTCGTCGTAAGTTTACGTTTTATTATTTAGATTTAAATATTCTTCATTAAGGAAGATTAATTATAGACATTCCTCTTACTTTATCCCAAGTAAATGGTACTCTAGGTCTATGCATCAGGAAGAAGGTTTCCACTGGTAACCCCACCATTTCTTCTCCCCCGAACAGTTCCCTAGACTTCTCTCCAACTTCTCTGATAGTCATTGTCCTATCGAAGGCAATGGAGAATGGAAATAGTTGGAACAAGTAGACACACGACACTGGACCGAGGTCAGTGTGTTCAATCATATTCCTTCTCGCCGTCTGGGCATTTTGGTAAGGCGTATTGTCGAACCTGAAATCAAATAAAGCGTTAAAAATAGAATAAGAATAAAATATAGAATAAGAATAATTTATAACATTTAATTGTATGTAATCTAACTATTTAATAACATTTGCTTTTATGCATTTTTATTCATCGAAAAATAGAAAAACTTCTTTGGTAACATAATTTAGATTAAGTTATATTTATATATATTGTTGATATACTAATAATAATTATAAAAACCCTACATGTCTATAAATAAATATAGATATCTTCATAAATTTTTAATTGGACGGGGTAAATTTTTATGACAAAAATTTGAAATGCATATTATAATGTGTTTCAACACGAAATACTATTATAATAATATCATTATGCTTATCAACAAACTCAATTGGTTTATTAGTATACTTAATACGTTGTAATTATTTATAACAATTTTTTTGAGATAAATTTTTGGATATAATAATAACTAAAAATTATAAAAAGTATAATAATAAAAGAAATAAATACATCAAGAATTACTTAAAATTTTCACAAATTACTTCAAATGTTATCAAATTTGCTGAGTGTGTGTGCCAATATTTTTCATGATGAATAAACTTGTCAACGTGAAATTCATTCTATTCGATTTTGTTTCATGTACTGTTTTCTATACAATGTAATGTTAACTTTAATGTTATTGAAGGATGCACGTAAAAATGTTGTAAGAGAACAGATTCAAACATCATGAGAGTTCAGATTTTGAAAGAAAAATTGGTTTTGTATATATTTATTACCTTTAATGCTACACAAAAATGAATTTAGAATTGCCCAATATGTGAAAGCTGAATATGTACTTAATTTATTTAAACTCGATATAAGAGAACAATGAACAAATTATCTCAGCCTATTAATATATTATACATTAATTTATTTAATATATTAAATATTAAACTAAGATATTAGATGTTAGCATATTAAAATGCATTACAACATATTAAAAAGACAAACAGCTAAAAATAAACCAAGTATTTTTCACGGGACTTTAGTTGTAAACAATTAAAATGATCTTGTTCTTCGAAGTCAAATAAAAATTTCAAATAATTTTCTATTTTTTTTTCTATTTCCCAATTAAATAAAACTCGTCTATCATAAATTAAATGCTAAAAGAAAATATCATAGAACAGGTGTAAAAGTATGATTGGTTCTTACTTCCGATTGATTAAGTTTTACAAAATGTTAGTCCTTGGTACATGTGGTCAAGTTTCGGATAAAACTAAAATCGAAAGTAAAGCTTTTAAAGTTGTTCTCTTAAAATTGGAGATTTAAAACTGAAAACGTTTTATATGTAATTGATTTTAGTTGTAGACTAGTTTGTATTGATAGGAAAAATTTCCTCACATTCACACACACGCATCAAAATCCAACGATTATTTCCTTTTGGGGAAAAATGCATATCGTATTTGCTTGCAAAGGAGAAATAAGTGATGTGATTGATTTGTGTCACAAATCTGAACAATTATTACACAGATGGATAAAAATAATCTTCCAGGAGATTTGTCCTTTTCTCAATATCTGTCATTACAATATAGCTTGCGATTGTTTTCTAGTAAATTAAATTTACCAATAATATCATTATTTAAATCTAAATTTACGAAAACTTTTTCAAATGCCCCAAACCTTTCTTATATGTTGTATAACATTAACATTAAATAAGAGACTGATTTTTATTACTATATTAAATAATTTTTTGTACTATTTATGAAATACTACAAAAAAATTTCTGCAGTAATTGCAATCTCTAATATTGCAAGAGATTTAAACTGTAATTGTAAGGAATGTGTTGCGAAGAAATTTGAAAACAATATTCCAAGCTAATTTTAAGCATGATTAAAAGAAGAACCATACCGCGGCCAATGTGTTCATTTCCCTGAGATGTAAAAGACATGAAAACAAAATGCTAGGCAAAATAATAAGGGAGATAAAAATACTTAGAAATCAGTTTTAAAGAAATTGAATAAAATGTATGGAAATTTAAAATAAAAATTAATTTGCAATGCAGAAAACGTAAATTTGTCAGAAAATTTTTTTTTGAAAATAATTTTTTGTAAACTTAAGCAATATTTAGCAAGTTTGAATTCTTCAGTTAAAATACTTCAAACCTGTTATAAATAATTCTATTTTAAATGTTTTGATATAAAATTATGAAAAATATAAATAAATATTTTTGTAATTTTCGTATTTTGATGAAGACTTTTTATGTAATTGATCCTAGTTTTTGCAACAATTAAAATTTAATGAGAATTCAAGAGAGTTATACTCTCTATTAAAAAAAAGAAACATTTTTTAATTATATAAATAACGATTACACTAAATATTAATTATTATCTTGTAATAATGTAATAATTCTCAATTTAGTACTCCCGATTTCAATTAATATTAATGAAACTACTGAAATTTACATTAATTGAAACAAAAAATTTAAATATTCAATTTATTATTATATTTAAATTATGTTTAAATTGCTTTGAATTATAGAAAGAATTATCTGAAATCATAATTTGTCTAATTCCATATCAAATACCTTCTACATCTAAAATGCATTTTTAATTAAATTTTTCATTGTATATTTCTATAATCATATTAGTTTCGTATCATTAAAAATACTCTTTAATTATCTCCAAAACTAATAAATAGATAACATCCTTCCCGTTTTTTTAGCATTGTATTTACCTTTTAGACTAATTTTCTTATTTTATTCTTCCTCTCGAATGGCATTCGAATAAAAAAACAAAAGGCATTAATCATTTCCTGATCAGTGTAATGGCAACAGAGAAAACTACTCCGAACTGCCAACACGTTTCATTTACTTTGGTCAATTACGGCATAAAAGCCCTCCTACAGTGTGGACGTACGATTACAAACATAGGCTGAGCACCATTGATGACGCATTAACTTATATTAGCGCCAAAGAAAAGATGACCGCACCACGCTGGCGTTGATACATAACTGCCTCAGTTTCCGTTTTATAGCCCATTGTTTCTAATAATAGAATCATTCTAACTTTAGCTTTGTTGTGAATGTGAATATCTTCAATGTGTGTGCGGTTTTTTTTTTTTTTATCAAAGTGGCTTCATTGTTCTCTTCCGGTTCTGCACTGATTTGACCATGGCCAGTGAAATAATTGGGTCAATTTTGTTTGTAGTGAAACTTTTGAGTGACGTCTTTTAAAAAGAAAGATGAGATTCTTTCATTCCAATGGAAAGATTATTGTTCAGTTTTTTAGATATATTCAATCGTAAATCCATTGCATAGCTTATTTTGGAAGATTTTCTTTTCTTTTATTAATTTTATTCTTAAATGCTCTTGAAAATGGACCAAAGGAAGTGATCCAGACTATGAAAGAATGGAAATTGCGTATCAATTAGAATGACACTTAAGCAGGATTTCCTATAAATGATTTGAAGTATTTTCGTTCATGATAGCCAAATTTTAAGCTTTATAAATAAGAAGTGCATTTACCATCTTGGTAATATAATGTTTAGACGCACAATGCCTAGAGCGGCATGCTCAGTTTTATTTGGATAAATTCGAATTTTGGAATGAAACATGTATTGATAAATGAAAACGAACTTCTACCCAGATCATACGTAAAAATGTTTTCCCTGTTTTTAATTTTTATACTACCAATTATAATTTATTTCAACATTATTGGGCAAATAACTCTTTTTTATATTGATAACCATTTTTATAGAGATAAGTTTGTGATGAATTTCTGTATAACTCTTTTCTTTTAATAAACATACAGTATTGTCCGATGTAAATGTTGATTTAAGAAGAGCTACTTTGGCATATTGAATCTAAAAGAATTCAAGGGGACGGATTTTTTAAATGATGACAATTAAAAATTTCAATTGTGTATCATTGAGAGTATAAATAGAAATACATCAATTATCATTTAGAATGTAAGAATTCAGAAAACTAAAAATAGACAAAAGAATTAACATTTCTTTATGAAATAATATATACAAAAGCTATACAAATTATTGTTATTAAAATTATTAATTGATTTAGTTATGTTAAATATACATATTAATTTTGTTTGATATGTATATACATATTTAATGACGGGAAAGTATTCCAATTTGATTTTTAATTTATTCCACATTATTGCTCACAAAAATATTAAATTGACCAGAACCTTCAATTTAAAGTGATTTCTGAGACACCATAATATCCATGTCCAAGGCGCGAGTTTAAATCCAAAAACTGTTGAATTGTAAAACAGAATTCTAAACACAATCAGCAGTTAGGGTTTCAGGAAAGATATCCTGGAATGTGTTAAATGGCTAACAAATTTAGTTTCATCATCATCACACAAATCACAACTTAGAATCACATTCAAGGAACAAAGTTGTTCCAAAAACTGGTATTTTTCTTGCCATAGCTCAGTGCTGAGAAGACATTTGTACAGAGGAATATTTAATGTTCGAAGACCTCAGTATAGTGATCTCTAATCGGATAAGAAAAAACAAGATGTGATCGATTCTTCGTCCAAAAAATGATCCTACATCTACAAATAAAAGTAAAGGAGATTGACTTTAGTGTTTATTTGTTACTACGTTACTCGAAGTGTTGGTCTGTTTTGAACATATCTAAGTTAAAATAATATGACTGCTTATAAAAATATGTAACATAGAAACTAAAAGACTTAATTGTATTTTTGATTTTTTTCAAGAAATTAAAAATATATATACTAGTACTTCAACCTAACTTTTCGGAGAATAATTTAACTCCTGTCAATTGACCAATTTTGTAACACGTTATGATTTAATACTAGGCATTATTGTAAAAATATGGAATCCATAGTGTTATATTTAAAGAAAGATAATTAACAAACAAAGTAGTTATATCGTTAGTAAGCCATTTTAAACTTAAAGGTATAATATGATATCTTAAAACTAAGATAAAGTGACTAAATTATAATTTGGGGCTTTAATAAGTAATGAATTTAAATTTCGTGTTAGCATTAAACAAATTTTCAATATTGAAATAAGTTATTAATAAGAGTTAAAAAATAATACTTATTTTCGCTTCCACAGTATAAGCGTCATGCTTTAGGAACATGTATTCAAAAGGTTTAAATTTGCACAGAAATCTCATCTCAGCTTAACTGAAATGAACAATTTAACTTAATGAGGCTTAAAAGCCTTATTAAGTTATATTGCAAGTGGTATCGTTGCTAAATGTTTGATACTTTGCTTTGTAAGAGACAGCCTGCGGTAAATTTAAAAACTCCAAGATTATCGGATTCAGATTTCGCCCAAAACAACCATACAGCGAACAATTTCAAAATAATATATTACAACAATATCTTAAGTAATATTTAGTTACTATTTTTAATTAAAGTAATACTATTTTTAATTAAAGTTACTATTTTTAATTAAATTACTAATTTAATTAAAGTAATATTTATCTATTACTGCTCATTTTCTTAATTGCATTTCATACAACTTTTATATCACTGATTGTATGCCATAATCAATAATATACATTTAAGTTTTAAATAGCCTTTTTCTTAGTTTATTCAAAAAGTTCATATATATATATATATATATATATATATATACAATTCAAGATTCATATTTTTAATAACACATTTTTATATAACAATTTTAGACTAATTTTGAAATATCTTTTTTTGCACCTTTGTATTTTGATTCTCAAGATTAATTCTCAAAGTGTTTTTGCATGAATACCCAACATTTTTCTTCCTAAATAAGAAATATTCGGTATAACCAAATGATTCTGTAAAGAGTCACTTCTCACGACTAAATGCTAGATATATATCGTTTTCCCAAATAACAATTAATTTGTGTTGGCATGTATTTAAATGAAGTAAGAATTATGATTCGATTAATAGTTGTTGCATTTATGGAAGATTGCATTTCATACAAAATTGTTACATTTTACAAAATAAACAAATGTAAAATTTAAAACTGAAAATAATATTTTTAAAGAAAAAAAAAAGCTAAGAAAAATTCGTATCGAATTTTTTAGTTGAATAATTTTAAAATCAGAAAGACGTTTTGATATTTTGTTTAAAAATTGATACGGTCTGTTGGTAATTTTCTCACAAAGCAGACTGTAGAAAGTGAAAAATGTTATTTCGAAATATCTCTTAGATATTTTTATTGATGTTGCATTGTTCTCATCTCACTTTCTAAAGTCAACAACCCATAAAATCTTTGCGTTGGAACAAATTGGATGCCTTAGAAAGCATTCACATGTTATGTAAGAAAATGAAAATATTAATACATTGTTTTTATAAATTTTGCTATTTATTTTATTTATATAAATAATAATAAATGTTTATTCTTGTGTATGTAAACGAAAAAATACTATTTGTATTTGTTATATGTATTATGTTTTCAGGAATATCTTTGTAAAATTTATCTGCAAACCCTTTTTAAAAATATTTATCTGCAAATAAGTAATAAGCAAAATTTTCTCAAGAAATAAATATCCTTATATTTTTAAATATAAATATAAATATTTGCAAAAAATCCTTTAAAATTTAATGTATTGGTATAATTAATTAATTGAAATAGTTGTGACTATAAGTGTTTTATGATTTCAATATTTTAGTCTATTATTTCTTTCAGAGATCAGAAATCTACCTCCCCTTCAAATTTCTGTTTTCATTTAAATGTAGCTACTTAATTAAACGTTGAATGCATTTTTTTAACCAAGAATTTAGATAAAATGTAACTTTCATTTCGCTGAAAAATTGAATTTAAAATGCCTCACAAAAGCACTAGGAAAATCACTCAAATATTGATGTATCTATGATACATTTTATAGATTTGCAGGGAAAATTCTTATAATTAATATATGTGTTTTATTTTGTCAGTAAAATAACAGATGAAATTTTAAATAAATGCCAAAATTTACTTTTGAAAAAAATCAAAGTAAATTATCTTACAAAATAACGTCTTATCAAGCTCTCAAACCAATATCTATTCTGATCATTTTTATGCTCTTAACTTAGTATTCAATAAGACGTTCTTGACTAACTGCATTTTAACTACTATTTCTCGATATTTTAATTGGTCTTAATTAATTGGAGTAGAAACAATTTAACAAAATTCGAGTTTTTCTGTTTATTTTCTTACTGTTACATTTTTTATTGCTTTTACCCCTTCCACATATTTTCATTCACTCTAATATAGGTATTAATAAATTTTAAACATATGAAATCAGATATAAATTTAAGGATGGCAATGTGGGATAGTTCCGTAGAATGCCTAACAATTATAATTGTATAGGGACACTGATTGCCTTATTTAGAAACTTATTAGAAGAAATAAATATTTAACACTTATAGAGAGAGCAAAATTTTACTAATTATGTTAATAGAATTAAATTATTTTTTAAATTATTTGAATAAAGGTTATATGTAATGTGTAAATATTAAAAACATCGATTATTTCCCTATTTTTAAACAAAGATTTTAGGATAGATTACTGCTTATTGTTTAGTTGGGCTGAATCTGATATAAATAGCTATGATTAGCTAATACATAATAATGTTAATTTCGAAAGACCCAAATTTTCTAAGGGCCATGAGACCCATTCTGTACACAAATCAAGATTGGCGCCATTTTTGGGGAGTTTTTAGAAACATCAGAGATATCAATCGCTTTTGGGACATTATTGTCTATATTGATTGGCTGATTTGATGTTTTTAAAAAGTGATTTTTTCGATTCATGGAGAATTCATTGAAATAAATATTTTATAAACCATTTCCTCAAGGATTAAAATAAGTCAATGAACAGTTCTTTCTCATTTTTAATTTGATATTTTTGTTCCATTTCATTATAAAATAGTTAATACGAAATATTGATTACTTTAACAGAAATTTGAACAGAATAATCATGTTTTTTTCTTTTTCAAGCACAAAAGTAAGTAATGTTGATAAAATATTTTGTTTCTTTATGGATCACTAAAATTTTTTAAATAGTTGAATGGGATATGTATCGATACAAACAAGACAAAAATATGACAATTTAAACATTATCTTAACACAGAATTAAAAATAATTTAACTATAATACTGTTTAATGTATTCGAAAAATCCTAACTGTAAAAAACTTTGAAATGTATTCTTTCCCTACTTATGTTTGTATTCCTCTTTTTTTCAAAAAAGATAGCAATATTTGAAAAAATGTGCTTAAGTTTTACGTAGACTCAGTTAATAGTTTTGTTAAAGTAAAATGAGTATTTCGAATTTATTTTATCAATAGGAATTTTCAAAACTCCAATGATTATTTATGCAATAACTATAATCTTAACTAGCATTGTGTGTAACTTTAACTCCGTGTATGTGTTAAGTTTTTTATACTCCAAGAGTTAATAAGTGCAAGTTACTAAAATTTGCTTAATAAATTTATGTAATTCATATCAATATTTATTTTTTTTACAAAGAAAAAATTCACATTCACACACATAATAAAAGGGATCTTATATGGGAATGTTAAATTGAATCTATCTGATTGAGTTATTTAAGAACTATTTCGTTCTGCTTTAGTATAAATAGAAAAATTAAAAATTAAGTCCATATCCTGTATAATTTCTAAGAACAACAGAATATATATATATAAGATTTGTTTACATATATTCTCAATTTTAATTACAGAATTCATTTTTATTAGAATCAATCGTAATGTTTATATCATTATCAAACCCTTACCGAATGAACAGGAATTCCAATGACTAAGCAATTAATGATATGTTCTATAATTATTATTTCAAAAATTTTTTTCACCAATTAAAGCAAAAGTTGAATTAGGGTACGATCACCAAAAAGAATAAAATAAAATGTTTGATATAAATTTTATTTTGATGACACCACTATAATTTACACCCATTCCTCATTTTGTTTTTTTGGTTAGTTTATCATTTACGAATAATTCGTTTGTTATTAAAATCTGTACTATTTTGTAATCAAAAGGAAAATTTACCAATATCCAAACTGTTATCAATCAATCAACAAAACATTTATTTTTTTTTTCTTGAAACTGAAAGTAACTGGATTTATAGGTAATTATCTGCGTAGAAAACATCAATATATCATTTTGATTTTTCTTTCTAAAATTATTTACTCATGAGAGACTATTTGCATTTTCAATCTTTCTCAATTTTTACTTCAAATACTATCGATTATCTTATCAGATATTTATATTTCAGTATATTAATGTGTGTATACTTTATATAGAGCTGCTTATATTATACATATTATAAGCTATATTTTGAGCTTAGAAAACAAGTATTAGCTTATTATACCTAAAGTTATAATATGAAAGTTATTATTTTTTGTTTTTGATGCAAGTATTCTTAAATACACTAAATAATTATTTCAAAAATATCCCATACCATTAATAAGTTTCTGTATTTTCTTATTAATAAATATTTCTTTTCAGTTCAGAATCAACGACATTTATATGTGAATGGAAAATATTGCAATTTCAATTAATAGTCAAAATATAGTTTTAGTTAAAAATAGATCCATCCAAATTTAAAAAGGGTTAATTTGAAATTTCAAATCTCGGATAAAATTTGAATCTTAAAGCACAATGTATACTTAAGCTTTTTCTTCAGATTTCTAGAGAGATCCTTTTTAGTAATTACTGTAGAGCTTCAGTCTGACATTGATTCATAAATAACAAGTAGGAATGTCTTTTGTTTTAAATCTATAATGCAAAATTAAAGCACAGTATTTCTAATGCTAAATGGATGATAAAAAATAATAATTATCGAAAACCGAACTAGAATCCAATTGAACTAAGTTGATAGCGTTTTTTCATACTACACCAATGGAAGAATAATTCGACCACGACCTATTTTTGCCACTCGTCAAAATAGAATAGGAATGTCACTCGTCATTAGGGAACACGACGGACCTTTGGCCGAGTCAGATATAGAGCCCATTACCTGTCGTTAAAAGATCGCCACTTTTCTTGACTAGGCTATCGTGTCTTCATCACCATTTTGAGATGGCATTCGCAATAAAATGTTTTTATTAAGTTGACCAAATTCTTCTATTAGTATTATTGGATAAAAAAAAGGAGTGTGCAATCTCAAGAGTCAACCTTGTCCTTTCAGCGTGGTTAAAATTTGCAAGGTCGTGGTTGTGTTTAGTAACTTCATCCGACAAAAGTATTCAGTTATATTCGAAAACGATAAAATAAAAAACGATTCAATTTTATAAATATGATGAATACTAAGTTATGGCTCTCTCTCTCATACGCATAAACAAGCATTTTAAGAAAATTATTCATCAAGATTTGTATTTAAAAACTAATAACGAACCAGAAAAATATTTGTAACTAATAACAAATCTGAAACTAACTGAAATCTAGTGTAAGATCATAAATTTATAATGCGTTTACTTCTCTTTGTCTTAGAAAAAGTGTGTAGAGTATATATTTTATTTTTAATATATATATATATTTTTAAAAGAAATATTTCAAAATACTGAGAATGAACATTTTAAGTTAAATATTCTTTTTAGATTTATATTATTTATGGAAATAATTGAAAAATAACAATTACATTGCAATTCAGGGATGATTTCGATTGTAACACATATTTGTATTTTTCAAAACTTTAACAAAAGCAACTTTAGACTTATTTTGCAACATTTTGATAACCATTCAAAATTTTTAAATTAAATGAAGATTTGTATGTATTTTTTGAAATTTTACATTTTAAAACTGTATTTGATAAAACAAATAGTATCCCTTGACAATTCTCAGTTTTAGTTGCAATTTTATTTGTGCAATATTTTTAAGATAATTGTAAACACGAATAGTTGTTTTTCATAGCGAGATATAAAACTTTCATTTCATAATAGACGAAATTTTATTTTCAAATAAAATCTTTTTATTCTTTAAAGGAATTCATAAACTTTTAGAGAAATTTTTTTAAAAAAATAGTTTAATACATATTGTGACTCTTCATTTAATAAGTGAACTTCAGGAAATATGAAACTAGATTGGTGATTATTAATTTTTACAAAAATTTATTTAAATATCTATGGAGAAAATGTCAAATTTGATATCTTTCAGTGTAATTCTGATCATTTTTAGAAGCATTATAAACCTTCTTTATATTTCATAAGCCTCAAACATATTTTTTATGTACTGTCAAAATTCTTTACCAAATAACAATATTTCTAATTTTCAGTCTTGGATCACTATAGCTTAACGATTGGACACCCTTATTCGGAGCAAAATGTCTGTGAACCGATCCTTATCACTATTAAATAACAACAAGAGATGGATGTTGCACTTTTATCTTCTGCATGTACATATATTGGGGTGAGTGCTTGTAAGTTTTCTGAGTGTCTAAGTATCATATCTGAGATAGTTCTCACAGCTCTTCCTAACTTTATATAGAGCTGCCTTTTTACATACTACCCAAAATGTATCTATAATTCAAATTAGTATTATTTTTATTTGTATATATTTTAGATCTCTAAAATATCACGCATTAATTTAAAAAAAATATATTATTATTTTCAGAAGTAAATCTACATAAGCCTTAAATATTCAACTTACGATCCTATTAAAAAAATATAAGCATTAGCACATTTATGTTATATAATTGATCACAATAAATATATTGATATGATTTGAGACACTGTCTTTTAAAATGTTTCCTTAAAACTTAAAGCATTGTAAGAAAAACTTATTGGTATTCTATTAAATCCACAAGTTGTAAGATGCAAACATTTAAAATATTATATGTTCAATTTTTGCTGATTTTCATTTGCATTAAGAAAATTGGTACTTAACCACTGCAGCTAATTTCGCGTCATAGCTTAAGTAGAAGTAGCGCTTAATCTATAGTTAATAAATTTTTTTTTACTAATTATGAAAATTCTATTTATAATTATAAAAAGAAATTTTATGATTATAAGAAAATTTCTTTGAAATTCAATTGGCATTAAATGCTACGATGACGTTAATACGTAAGTACCGAAAAATGAAATACATGAAAGTTTTCTTGGAGATGAAGCGCTTAAGACTGCACACCATAAATGTAAAAAAATATTTATTTTAACATTCAAAATTGCAAAAGTAAAACTTAACTTTAACTGACGAAAATGCATTTTTACACAACTATTAAATTTTGGGTAAAGATTGCAAATAGGACGCATCAATGCATGTAAATTTTCATGTATCGATTAAACTGTGTTGAATAATGTAATAAATATAAACGTGATTTTAAAACAAAAAACAGAATTTTTAAAAAATTTACAAGAAGTCAAAATTAATTATAAATTCTATTTTCAACCCAATTACTAATAAATATGTAGAATAAATGAAGAAATACAATAAATATATAAATCGATTAATAGTAAAACCCAATATTTATATAAAAGACAATTAATTAATGATGAAATAAATAATATTATATAAACTAGAAATATAATAGTAAATCTTGTAAAATTTAAAAGCTTAATAATGATACAATTCGAAAAGCAGATGAAATATAGGAACAATTATTTAATATTTTAGATAATACGAAATATTCTGTGGAAACATTTAATAAGCTTTAAAAGTGAACTATTATATCAAATATCAAGAAAAAGCATTTGTTTCACAAGAAAACAAAAATAAAAGCCCTGAAATAAGTTAGATTTTAAAACATTTTGTAATCCATTAGATGATGAGAAAAATGATATTAAGCAATATTTGTAAAGTGAATTTTTCACTTCGAAATAAAAAAATACTCGGCATAATAAAAATTAAATTTATAACTGACCAACGAATAATAGTCATTTTCCATATTTTAAATAACAGATGCGTTGTTTTCATGAGACCTAGTAGATTGTAATGAGACATAGTAGATGCATTTTTAGTAGATTTTCAAATTATAAAATAATTTTTAATTTTATTAAGTACGTATAGTACTGAATAGTTTGTGTAGTATCTAATGCAATATATATCGGCATTAGGGATGTGCGTGATCAAGTTTTAGTAAAGTATTATAAATTTGAATTCCCTCATTTTTAGTTAACTGCTTGTTGATAAAAAAATAATTTCATTCAATGTTTGGAATGTTCTATAGTTAAAATTTTTTTAAATTTATTTACTTTTAAATGCACTTTTCTTTTTTTTCATACATATATAAAGAAAAGTGAAATATTTACAAGGCATTCATTAACAAATCTGATTTTAATGAATACAGCAGATTTATCTACAAATATATGTTATAATACTTAATTATGAATAATATTCCATTATTTATAGATTAATCATGAATTATTTAAAGTGACTTACGAATTTGTATTGGTAATCCAATTTCATAAATTACTTAAAACCATTTGCAAGATCTACTTCTATATATATCTTTGTAGTATATTCAGTTTCAGAGAAAGGTATGTTTCTATTTTCCCTAGTTTATATTTATATAGAAATATATTTTCGAGAGAGAGAGAGAAATAAATATCTTTTTTTGAATGTGAAAATTACCAACCATTTTTTGACAGCACATGAAAACAATGCATAGATATGATATAAATAAAGTTTATAACTTGAATGCAACTTTATATATTTTCATCTATATAAACTATTTAGTTTATTTTGCAATTTTCACATATTTCATCATGATATTTTTAGTACTTTAATTTATA